>JAKCPI010031805.1:13060-24549 GCA_023213315.1 Euborellia annulipes | reverse complement strand
TGAATGGGAAAACAGTGTGTTTTTTTTATAATAAGTCTCTTCAGAAATAAAGATGAAAGAAATCATTTATCTCTTTTGTTTACTATTAATAATTTTGGGAGTCTAAACAAATCGCTTCTCTCTCATTTAAATTTATTTTGAGTTAATTATTTATTAAATTCTTAGAAAAATCTTTTTGTCAACTTGTGAAAAATTTTATTTATCATGTAAATTAGCTTAAAATGTTATCCATTTAAGCCCTAAATAGGATTAATTAATAATAAAGAATATCTCCATAAATTCATTTCAAAATTTCACGAGAAAAAAACAAACAGATATTCTTTTTTAAGCCCCCGACTCGTTGTGGGTGGGGGATACATCTTTCTATTCTAGGATAATAACCGATTATTCGCGGACCTCATGTCAAAACAAGATGAGATGAGATAGAAGATAAATGAGCTCTCTGTCTTCTGGCTCCGAATTTTTTTCCGTATCGATGCTCACCTTTTTAGAAAAAAAAATGGTCACATGTCAAGAGCCGCAATTTCTTGTCTTGTCATTCCTTCTCTCCCCCTCCCCTTCGGCCCATGCTTTCTCTTTTTTTTTCCTCTACTTTTTTTTTAATTTTTAAAACCTTATTAATCAGAAAAATTGTTTTTTCTTATAATATTCTTAGAATATTCTTTTCGCTTAATGTAATTTGCCATATTCTAAAATCGGACAAATTATTTAAATAGTTAATTTTATTAACCATGATATAGAGCTTCAGGCAGTTCAATGAAGCTTCTCTTTCTTGAAACTGCCAGGGCACCCTGTAGACACACGTCCAATTTGTCGTTAGTTAAATTATATAAATAAATAAAAATACATTTCCCTCTACTTAGAGTTACAAATCCCACTAGGTCGCAAAACAATCAACAATACAACATTTACAAATTGACGAACAGCTAAATAATTAAATAAAAAAAAAATACAGATAAATGCCTTTTTACAAGCTAAAAAAAGAACAAATAAATAGAATTTGAGTGGAAAGAAGAACTGACTCCATATACATAAGACTAGCCGCAAGGTTCGCCTTCTGTGAACCTTGAGCAAAATTTTTAATAATAGAATATTCTTTTCGTTGTTAAAAAACTTGTTTCGGGTTAACTGTGGTTTATTTGTAAAAATTAATTTTATTGTAATTTTTACAATTTATTAATGATTACAATAGGGAAAGCCTAAATTGCAATATTTCGTTCTCTTTGTGTACACATAACATTCTCACATAGATAAGAAAACAATATACGTAGATATATATATTTAATACTTTTCTACATGATTTGATTTTTGTTTCAGCTGATTCAAAGTCGATCGCCTGAACCTTGGATCTTCTTGTCCTCCCGCCACTGAGGCAGAGCAAGCTGATCCAGATACCTCATCATCTCTACGACGATTGTTGTTTTAATTTCAGAGATGCTTCATTTGGTGAGTAACATTTTTACTTTACTTTGCTAATTAATATTTGTAATTTGTGTTTTCTCTATTATTGAACTGCCTTGACATGTTCTTTACAAATATATAATTCTTCAGTCCTGGGGAGCTAACATTAATTAGTTAATTTTTTTTTTTTTCCCTTTTTCCCCCCCTTTCCCCCTTTTTTTATCTTGTACCCTGAATAATTTCTAAATTAAGCATATGTAGATATATAAATACCTGGTAAATTGAAAGAGTTAGTTATAAAATATAACGAAATTGCTTCATTTCATTCAATAGTGTAACTTTTACCTCCACTCTAATGAAAAAGAACTTATTGCATTTTTATTTTTAAACAGAATCAACCAACATATTTTAATAAAATTATTTTGAATATTCCATTTTAATAAGTATGAGGAGCCAGGAATCAAATTAG
This sequence comes from Euborellia annulipes, assembly GCA_023213315.1. Classification (NCBI taxonomy): domain Eukaryota; kingdom Metazoa; phylum Arthropoda; class Insecta; order Dermaptera; family Anisolabididae; genus Euborellia; species Euborellia annulipes. Next base: position 22,679 of record JAKCPI010031805.1, on the reverse strand, counting down.
AAAATTTAATTTAATCTTTATCCATTTTTTTTTTTTAATTTTGAAAAAATTTTGGATAAAAATTAAATTAAAATTTTTTGTTTAATTTGATTCCTGGCTGCCATTCTGCCCAACTTAATAATTATACAGCCACTACCTCACCAATATTCCATTTTATTTTTCTGTCTTTTTATCCTATGAGACATGTCGAAAAATTGGGTTGAATTAATCTTTTTAAAATTTTATATTCCTACTTAAGAGGTCGGTAAATATTTGAACAATTTTTGATACATTTCTGTAAAAGATTTTACTGATGTCATTTAAACTTTTTATCGAGTTTCTCGACTTCTATATTAAAAAATCAGAATATTTTTATTTCTTTCACGGATCTATTCAATCTGAAATTAGAAATAACCACAAATTTCGCCAGAATTACCTAGTACCTTTTGAAACATTGATAGAATTGAAATTTGAGAGATGAATTTGTGTTTGATTGGGCAAAAATTGCGCCCCCTGGGCCTTCAAACACAACCCATTTAGCAAATTTGCAATCTTAAACGATATATTGACTGGCTTATTTAGAGTCTATTTAAGCGTTGATTGAAAAAAAAAAACTCGCTCTTTTTTCAAAAAAGCCCTACCTAGTTAATGATGATGGGAGGCCTATATTGTTTTTATGGTTAGCTCTTAAAAGATGGGTGGGCAAGTTTTGCAACTTCTTTGTCTATTCTTTATAATATTTATATTGACTATATATTTTACTTTAGTCATTATTAATTCTGAGAAATAATCTACCAAATATTTTGAGTGAACAGAATGTACAAATATTTATTGAAAAGTTAGTAAATTATTTATTAGCTGTAGGATTTTATATCATTTTATTCAGTTTACCGTAAATATTAGACTTTAAAATAATTATTTTAATCAGCTTAAATGTTCAAGAAAATTTTCCTAAAATCCCAACTAAAATAAATATAAATAATATACAGATTAAACTTTTTCTCATGGCTGGTTCTCTTGAATAAGTTCATAATAACAAGAAGAAGAAGGTGATCAAGCGATGCCGGTGTTTGGCAATAGCATCTAAGAGAAATTCTACTCTTAAACTTTAAGATCATGTTGTGAATCAGTAATGGAAGTTCGAGATTGCAATTAGAGTCCTCTGAGCTTGAACTATTCTCTCTATACCTCTGCTCTTTCTCTTCATCGACTGACTGCCCTTCTAACACATCCATAATTCCCCATTCCGGCCGATATAGGGACCTATATTAGATATAGAGAGTCTTTATGTAAATAAAAACTCTCATTTGTTGAAATGTTTCGGCTGATAAAATTTTCTTTAGATCACTAAACCATTTCTTTCATATCATACAAGGGCTGTTTTTAAAGATTTTTTTTTAACAGAATATTATTGATATTTTCGAAATATCTTATTATCATTCCATCACTACTTCTCCACATCGATTCCACTGTTATTGAGACATTTGTCATCACCTACGCGAAACCAGTTTTTGCATACCTTCAACGAAAATAAAATGCTGCCAATTGAACACTATTAAGGAAGGGGGGATATAGTCACTGAGGATGGCCAGGCGTAGGCCGGCCGAAATATTTGCAAAAATATAGTATAGGGATCGTCCACTTATTATGTCCCGCCTTTTTTGACGGTATTCTAGTCCGCAACCCCCTCCCCCCTGACACAGTTAGTCATATACAAAACCCTCCTACAAATGTTATGTCACAACATAGAACAACCCTCTCCTAATAATATCGCAGCCGAAACTTGTTTTAAAATTTTTCGTAAATTTTCCTATACAAAATTCATATCATTTTACCTTTTTTTATTTTTTTAGTAAATTCGGAATCATTCGACTTTTTTTATTTCAATTTTTTTCTCCCGAATTCTTTTTGCATTGTGATGTCATACTTAGAGATGTAGAGATGCAGGGTCCCCCATGCATGGGCGTAACTAGGGAGGTCCCGGGGCCCCCCAGAAAACTCGTGGTCCCCGCCCCAAGAACAATTGAAACAATATGGGGCCATCCAGGTCCCCCCTCCCAGCGAGGATGTTTGGGGCCACCCCCTCCCAACCAAATTCCCTAGTTACCCCCATGCCCCATGTCACAATTTGTAACGTTTTGTCCACACCCCTACCTCCCCCCCCCCCTAACGCGTTACCTAATATGTGGACGACTCCATAAGACATTTCCTGAAAAATTTCTGCTGTGTTTCAACATTCAGTGAAACCAACAATAATTCATGTCTTTTATTTCTAATAACAATAATCGTGAAAGTCAAAATTAATTAATCTCTCGTAATATTACAAATTTAAGAAAATTTTAATTCTTGAAAAATACCTTACATTGAATAAAATAAAAATGTTTAATCTGAAATGCATTGATTCTCTTTAAGTAGAAAAAGAAAGAAGAGGGGGGAGAATAAGCAGCTCATTTTGTAAGATTAATAGGCCTATTTTAATCTTTGGAAATAATTCTATCAAACGGATGAGATGCTCTTTTGAACTGTAGCGAAGAAACGACAAAGGATTAATTACACTCTAGAATTCATCTAATTGACAGTTTAATTGACACGCGAGTCAGTCCAACATGGCGGCCGTCTGTTGTCTTCTTTTTCCGTTGAATGAACGAATGAATAACGCCCCGCGAGGGTCGATTCTCTCTCTCTCTCTGGTTAAAAAACCGCCATCAAACAGGTTCTAAAATATATGTACATTTTTATTGGATATTTCACTTTGTCTTACATGATTTAAATAATTCATAGAGCGAGTGATTGTCGCTGCTTCTGTCCGCAATAATGGTCTGATTTGAATTCTTTTTACTTTCTCTTACCTCTATATATATGTTAATATATAGAGAGAGAAAGTATTGGATTCATGTCAAAAATTCGATGTCGAGATTTTGATGGATCTTTACGTTTGGAGGTCCCCTGAATCCAAAAAAGTGGTTTTCGCGACATGGTCTGTCTGTCTGTGTGTCTGTGTGTGTGTCTGTCTGTGTGTGTGTCTGTCTGTGTGTGTGTGTGTCTGTGAACAAAATATCTCAAGAACGAAAAGAGCTAGGAGGTTGAAATTTTATATTTAAGTTAGGCACCCCCATGGGACGTGACACGAAGCTTTTGAACAAAATCGACCAAAGAGTACTAGTACTTTACTGATGCACTTTTTCAGTTTTTTTCGATTTTCTCAAAATTTGCTCCAACGATTTTTTTTTAAATTCAAAAATCAATTATTTTTTAGATTCTCAATAAAATGTATATTCTCATTTTGTGATTGAAATCTTCTGAAGACCACTTTACTCTTGTACTCCATAGAAAAGATAGGAGAAATGGTTGCCATGGTAACAAAATATAAATATTTTGCCATACTTATAAATTTTTACTTTCTCTTACCTATGTATATATGTAATATATATATAGAGAGAAAGTATTGGTTTCATGTCAAAAATTCGATGTCGAGATTTTGATGGATATATACGTTTTGAGGTCCCCTGAATCCAAAAAAGTGGTTTTCGCGACATGGTCTGTCTGTGTGTGTGTGTGTGTGTGTGTGTGTGGGTGGGGGTGTGTGTGTGGGTGTGTGTGTGTGTGTGTGTGTGTGTGTGTTCAATTTTAAGTATGAAGGAATTGAGCTAGGAGGTTGAAATGTTATATTTAAGTTAAACACCCCCGGGTCCGGAAAAATAAGCTTTTAATCAAAATCGGCCAAAGAGTACTAGTACTTTACTGATGTACTTTTTCAGTTTTTTTCGATTTTCTCAAAATTCGCTCTAACGATTTTGATTAAAATTCAAAAATCAATTATTTTTTAGATGCTCTTTCAAATGTATATTCTCGTTTTGCCCTCAAAATTGTTTGAAGCACACTTTACTCTTGTGCTTCACAGGAAAGATAGGAGAAATGGTTGCCATGGTTACAAAATATAAATATTTTCCGATACTTATAAATTTTACATCTGAATTCAAATATTCCCTACTGCCGGGAACTAAATACATGTCGACACAAAAAATCTGGTGTGACAAGCACAGTACACAACTTTCGATTACCGAAGGTAAGAGAAAGTTGTGTGCTGTGCGCCAGTCACACCAGATTTTTTTTTGACATTTTCTTTAACGAAATTTGGAATGAAATATTTTCACAAAAATCATCATTAATTTATATTATATGAATGAAAAAACTTATATAACCGGATTCTTTTAAAAATGATGTAGCTATCTCATAAGCGGATATCAAAAAGAGAAAAAAAAGGCTTTGTGATTTCGGTAGTGAAAATTTTTTTTTTTTAATTTTTGGCATGAAAGGAAATTAGGGAAAAAACTTTTAATTACATCAATTCTCGAAGATTTACTTTGAAGACTTGCAGGGTGTACGTGCAGATTTTTTAATAATTTTAAACAATTATTTTACGGAAATTTTATTTGCTGACAACTGATTGCAGTGTACAGTTTCGGTCATCTAGTGGGACCATCATTAGGCCTGGAATATATATAAAATATACTTTAAAAAAATTTTTTAATTGTTTTAAACAGATAGAATTTATTATTATATTTACATTACCAGTACCGATATGAATATTTTTGATTAATAGGAATTTATTTTTGAAAAAATATTGCCAAGATGGACAGTGACGTCATTTCAGTTTTTGCTTGGGGGGGGGGGCAAAAAAATTTTTTTACTTCCTCTGCTACTTATTTTATATACATATAAACATATATACTTCTTTATTTTTATCTTCTATATCCATCTTCTATTCTCATTTGTAAAGGGAAAGTGTAAGTTGGTATGTATCTAGGAGCTAAACTCAGAATTTATTTGTTGTCTTCCAAAGCCTTGAGGGGCCAAATGCCCCCCATCCCCCCTCAAATGACGTTCCTGAAAGTGGACCATTGACGCTTTTTGCGTGTATTCTTCTTGGACATACTTCATACCTTTAAAAATAGTTGCATAACTCTAAGTGGTCGTCAGCCATTTGCTTTTATTAAATCTCCCATATCTCAATGTTTTCTACTAAAAGTCTTTCTCGTGCATTAGATCTTTAAAGAAGAAAACAAAATTAAGCGATCTATTAAAAAAACTTACGTCTAAGTGAGTCTAAAAATGATATTCATTAATTACGACCTAAGATTTATTGGATAATTTGCCTCTAGCCTCACTGCTCCGTTCTTTTCAATATTGTCAAGTCGCTTTTTTTATATTTTTGATTAAGTTTTTTAAAACAAATCACTTAAAGTTTATAATACACGACTATTTTTCACATTTAAATTATCCCGTCAATAATTTATAAAATTTATTCGAAGAAGAGCTTATTTCTGCTAGTCTATCTATATTCAAGTGTCAGGCTTATTTTTTTTAATTTACCAACTTTTATTCCACAATACTAAAGTTTGGAAACAGCTGATTTAGATAATCTACATCCTTAAAAAATATAATATGAAGGCCGACAATTTCCTCAGATAATCCCAATTCTTTCCGGTTCTAAAGTCCATAACTCCAAATAAATTCAATCTCCCTTCTATTTAAATAATTATTTTAATATTCATTCATTTTAATACAGTGGTCTTGAGAAAAGGCTTGGTCTAGAAATAACTTATAAACAAGAAAAGAAAACTTAGGGGTTGAACAAGAATATGAAATTTTTCTGAAATTTTTTAACAATATAATGAGACGTTTGGAGAAAATCATTCTCGAGTCTTCAGTTTTTCATTATTTTTTAAGGTCCCGGAGTTAATGGGTTGTAATACATATCATTCTCAGTCAATAAGCATGAGAGATCAACATGCCCTTTCGGTAGGCCCTATACATGCTACAATTTATATAATATTATGTATTATGTCCCATTAACAGTGGGACCTTAAACAATAATGAAAGGTTGTTATTGTTAAAAAACTGAGGCTTGATTTTTTGGCCGCACCTGCCTTTCTCCCTTTATACACTTACTTAGCCATTGACTTCATTATTTTGAAAATTATTAAAATTCCAACCAACGCGAATAAAGACTATTTTCCATGAGGGTGAAAAAAAAAAAAAATTACAAACTTATAATAAAATTTATAAAAAAAAATCTGGTGTGACTGGCGCACAGCACACAACTTTCTCTTACCTTCGGTAATCGAAAGTTGTGTTCTGTGCTTGTCACACCAGATTTTTGTGTCGACATATATTTAGTTCCCGACAGTACGGAACATATGAATTCAGATGTAAAATTTATAAGTATGGGAAAATATTTATATTTTGTTACCATGGCAACCATTTCTCCTATCTTCCCTATGAAATACAAGAGTAAAGTGGTCTTCAGAAGATTTCAATTGCAAAATGAGAATATACATTTTAAAGGGAATCTAAAAATTAATTGATTTTTGAATTTAAAAAAAAATCGTTGGAGCAAATTTTGAGAAAATCGAAAAAAACTGAAAAAGTACATCAGTAAAGTACTAGTACTCTTTGGCCGATTTTGATTAAAAGCTTATTTTTCCGGTCCCGGGGGGTGTTTAACTTAAATATAAAATTTCAGCCTCATAGCTCAATTCCTTCATGCTTAAAATTCAACACACACACACCCACCCACCCACACACACACACACACACACAGACAGACCATGTCGCGAAAACCACTTTTTTGGATTCAGGGGACCTCAAAACGTAAAGATCCATCAAAATCTCGACATCGAATTTTTGACATGAATCCAATACTTTCTCTCTATATATATATTACATATATACATAGGTAAGAGAAAGTAAAAAAAAATTATTAAAATTAAAAAAGAAAATGCATCATAGAGTATTTTTATTAATGATACTCGTATATTTATTCCCTTTAAGGGCTGACTTTAATATCAATTAATAAAACCATTGGAATATATTTTCTTATTTTCAATTGGATCTCTCTTGTTTTGCAGGTCCAGGCGAGCAGGAGATGCAAATAAAACTAGACCCTTGTATGCCTTGTCCTCCTTAATCGAGTGCTGATCCAGTGTACACATCGGACTTGTCTATTCAGCCTTACAATTCTCCGGTTTTCTACAAATCTGTAAGTACAAATATTTCATTTATTTAAAAATTTTATTTGAATAAGCCATGGGCGTAGCCAGGGGGTGGCAGAGGAGGCATTGCCTGGCTTGTCCTAAAAATTAAAAAAAAAAAACAAATATACGGTATATTTTTCCCATTGGGAATTTTTTTTTAACGCCACAATCCACTACATTAATTTAATTTTTTTTTAAATCTAAATAAATAATTAATAATCCATGAATATATAAATTGCAAACCCCCCTCTCGCCCTAACGACGGGTTGCCCCCTTCCCTATCAAGATACGCTACGCCGCAATATGCTTATCTCAGCTTTGGACATAATTCAGAATCAAAAAGTCAAGGGTGATTACTAGAGACCGGATTTTAAGCAAAATGCTTATTGCTGAATTTTATAAGCAACCTTTAGATATTTAATTTCTATACGAATTACTAAAAACTAAGTGCATTGAGATTGCATTTTTTTAATGCTTTTTTGCTTTTTTTTTGAGTTTTCCTGCTTTTTTCCCTTCGAGCTTATTTGAACTTTTTATTTATTTTACCAATTTTAATTTTTAAATATGATTCAAAACATTATTCAGCAAAAACGTTCATGTAAAGCAAATCTTTCGGCAAATGCGTAAATCGCGCCTTCCCTACTCTGGCTCGGGCCCGCCTGCAGCGGGCCCTTCCAAGGGGTTAATCTGGTGGGACTGGCCGCACACTTTCGGAAATTTAAAGTTCCATTCTGTACTTGTTTACCAGAATGAATATAGGTAGGCCTACAAATAAAATTTTAAAGTATTAATTTTTAAAATTTATATAAAAATTAATTACTTCCTTTATCCCCATCCCCTTTTGTATCCGCCATTGATATGAGTAGAAGTTGCTTATGAGATGTTATTTTTTTTAATTTTATGCTTATTGAACAACTTTTTATTCAAGATTTTTATGCTTTTTTTGTCCGGTCTTTAGTGATTACAATATAATACATGATACCTCTCGGACTTATTTTTTTTTTTTTTTTTTAAACATTCACACTTTTTTCTCATTCACACTCACATTCACACAGTCTTTTCGGCAACTTAGGCCATATAAGACTTTTGACGATAACCGTTGTAATTAATAAATCAATTTGTGGTTGAGGCATTTCTATTTAAGCCATCTGGTATCCAAGTGGCTTAAATAAAATCATCGGACTGCCTGGGTCCGAACCCGCGACGTTTGGTATAGGAAGTAGGCACGCTACCTACTACGCCAGACCCGGGGCTCTCGGACTTATTAAACTTCCATTCTTTTCTACGTATTGTAATACGTAGTAAAATTAAAGTCCTGTTTTAGAATTTTCACTGGTATACAGTCATCTATAAACTACAGTTAAATATCTATTAAAGATATCAACTGTAAAATAATGTTAACACGACCTTGGCCTTTTTGTTTTTTCTTATCTTACATTAATTCTATTAGAGTAATTCATAAGAATGAAATCTTTAAAAACTCTACTAAATATTCTTCGACTTATAAATAAAGCAAAATGAAAACAGAGAATTCCCAGGCTTTTAATCCTTTAATGGCTTGAGCAATATGAATGAGTGAAAGTGGAGAGCCATGTCATTCTTTCGTCAGTCTAGATGGCATTCAAATTTATCACAGCCTTATCTATATCAATCTAGATTTGCAAGGTAATCTCGTCCCAAGAATAAGATCGAAGGCTGCAGCTTAAGTTTGCATGCTTGTTTGATGAATATCTATAGAGGGTCTGACTGGTGAGGGGGAGGAGAAGGGGGTGAAATTGAGAGGAAGGGATTCGGATTAAGAAGATATCAACAACAAACCACATTCCGAGGTTGAAGTTAGAAATAAAATTTGCATCCAACTAAGAGATTTCACGAAGGCAAGCACAATAGAGGCTTATATAACATATAATTGTTACTGTTTCAGAAATCCTCGTTAATATTTAATTAACTACTTAATAGCCCCCGGGCTTGGCGTAGTTGGTAGCGCGCCTGCCTTGTATACCAAGGGTCGGGGGCTCGGATCCCAGGTAGTCCGATGATTTTATTTAAGCCATTTGGATACCAGATGGCTTAAATAGAAATGCCTGGACCCCCAATAAATATTATAAATAATAACGGTTATCGTCAAAGTCTTAAATGGCCTAAGTTGCCGAAAAGACTGTGTGAAGATGTGTATGAGTGTGAGTGTGAATGAGAAAAAATTGGGAGTGTTTAAAAAAAAATTAAGAAAAGGCGAAGGTAGGGCCGCAGGCGGGCCCGAGCCTGCTGGCGGGGAGTCCAGCGAAACCTCCCTGGCTAGGCGCGATGCCCGCCGAAGGGGGGCACCACGGCTAGTAAATAGATATTTTTTTATATACACTATACACGTAAAGGAATATAAATGAGACTATTTTTCCGATCAGTTCTCTATAATTTAATATTCAATATTCTGAGGTAAACTCCGTTTATTAAATAAAAAGTACGACAAATTTGTTGCCTATAATTTTTTCCCTATTTATAAGCATATACAAGGTATATAGGCTATAGATAAAAAAAATAAATTCGAATTTTTACCTCTATTCATTCAGATAACGAATTAATAAATAAAGAGAATGTGAATTGTT
>JAKCPI010031805.1:0-12960 GCA_023213315.1 Euborellia annulipes | reverse complement strand
ATAATTTAAAAATGAATTAGAATTGTAAAAATTTTGAGAGTTACTCACCAAATGAAGGATCCCTGGAATTAAATCGCCGAGCGCAGGGACGACGTTGAAGCTGGTCGGCATCCTCTGCCTCACTGAATAGAGCCGACAGGGAGATGGCCAGAGAAGGTTTGAGACGGCTTTGAACCTGCTGTAACAAGTTTCAAGTCATATAGAAAAGTATATCTATATATGTTCGTATGTGTGAGGGGATGTGTATGTGTGTGTGAGCACAAAGCGATTATTAGAACAATTCACCCCTAATTCTATTTTTAATTTAATTAAAAAAGTGGAATGAGTCCACATTCTCTTTATTTATTAATTCGTTATCTGAATGAATAGAGGTAAAAATTCGAATTTATTTTTTTTATCTATAGCCTATATACCTTGTATATGCTTATAAATAGGGAAAAAATTATAGGCAACAAATTTGCCGTAGTTTTTAATAAAAAGAGTTTACCTCAGAATATTGAATATTAAATTATAGAGAACTGATCGGAAAAATAGTCTCATTTATATTCCTTTACGTGTAGACTGTATATAAAAATATCTATTTACTAGCCGTGGTGCCCCCTTCGGCGGGCATCGCGCCTAGCCAGGGAGGTTTCACTGGACTCCCCGCCAGCAGGCTCGGGCCCGCCTGCGGCCCTACCTTCGCCTTTTTCTTAATTTTTTTTTTTAAACACTCCCAATTTTTTCTCATTCACACTCACACTCATACACTATTCACACAGTCTTTTTCGGCAACTTAGGCCATTTAAGACTTTGACGATAACCGTTATTATTTATAATATTTATTGGGGGTCCAGGCATTTCTATTTAAGCCATCTGGTATCCAAATGGCTTAAATAAAATCATCGGACTACCTGGGATCCGAGACCCCCGACCCTTGGTATACAAGGCAGGCGCGCTACCAACTACGCCAAGCCCGGGGGCTATTAAGTAGTTAATTAAATATTAACGAGGATTTTTGAAACAGTAACAATTATATGTTATATAAGCCTCTATTGTGCTTGCCTTCGTGAAATCTCTTAGTTGGATGCAAATTTTATTTCTAACTTCAACCTCGGAATGTGGTTTGTTGTTGATATCTTCTTAATCCGAATCCCTTCCTCTCAATTTCACCCCCTTCTCCTCCCCCTCACCAGCCAGACCCTCTATAGATATTCATCAAACAAGCATGCAAACTTAAGCTGCAGCCTTCGATCTTATTCTTGGGACGAGATTACCTTGCAAATCTAGATTGATATAGATAAGGCTGTGATAAATTTGAATGCCATCTAGACTGACGAAAGAATGACATGGCTCTCCACTTTCACTCATTCATATTGCTCAAGCCATTAAAGGATTAAAAGCCTGGGAATTCTCTGTTTTCATTTTGCTTTATTTATAAGTCGAAGAATATTTAGTAGAGTTTTTAAAGATTTCATTCTTATGAATTACTCTAATAGAATTAATGTAAGATAAGAAAAAACAAAAAGGCCAAAGTCGTGTTAACATTATTTTACAGTTGATATCTTTAATAGATATTTAACTGTAGTTTATAGATGACTGTATACCAGTGAAAATTCTAAAACAGGACTCGAATTTTACTACGTATTAATTACAATACGTAGAAAAGAATGGAAGTTTAATAAGTCCGAGAGCCCCCGGGTCTGGCTTAGTAGGTAGCGTGCCTACTTCCTATACCAAACGTCGCGGGTTCGGACCCAGGCAGTCCGATGATTTTATTTAAGCCACTTGGATACCAGATGGCTTAAATAGAAATGCCTCAACCACAAATTGATTTATTAATTACAACGGTTATCGTCAAAAGTCTTATATGGCCTAAGTTGCCGAAAAGACTGTGTGAATGTGAGTGTGAATGAGAAAAAAGTGTGAATGTTTTAAAAAAAAAAAAAAAAAAAAAATAAGTCCGAGAGGTATCATGTATTATATTGTAATCACTAAAGACCGGACAAAAAAAGCATAAAAATCTTGAATAAAAAGTTGTTCAATAAGCATAAAATTAAAAAAAAATAACATCTCATAAGCAACTTCTACTCATATCAATGGCGGATACAAAAGGGGATGGGGATAAAGGAAGTAATTAATTTTTATATAAATTTTAAAAATTAATACTTTAAGAATTTTATTTGTAGGCCTACCTATATTCATTCTGGTAAACAAGTACAGAATGGAACTTTAAATTTCCGAAAGTGTGCGGCCAGTCCCACCAGATTAACCCCTTGGAAGGGCCCGCTGCAGGCGGGCCCGAGCCAGAGTAGGGAAGGCGCGATTTACGCATTTGCCGAAAGATTTGCTTTACATGAACGTTTTTGCTGAATAATGTTTTGAATCATATTTAAAAATTAAAATTGGTAAAATAAATAAAAAGTTCAAATAAGCTCGAAGGGAAAAAAGCAGGAAAACTCAAAAAAAAAAGCAAAAAAGCATAAAAAAAATGCAATCTCAATGCACTTAGTTTTTAGTAATTCGTATAGAAATTAAATATCTAAAGGTTGCTTATAAAATTCAGCAATAAGCATTTTGCTTAAAATCCGGTCTCTAGTAATCACCCTTGACTTTTTGATTCTGAATTATGTCCAAAGCTGAGATAAGCATATTGCGGCGTAGCGTATCTTGATAGGGGAAGGGGGCAACCCGTCGTTAGGGCGAGAGGGGGGTTTGCAATTTATATATTCATGGATTATTAATTATTTATTTAGATTTAAAAAAAAATTAAATTAATGTAGTGGATTGTGGCGTTAAAAAAAAATTCCCAATGGGAAAAATATACCGTATATTTGTTTTTTTTTTTTAATTTTTAGGACAAGCCAGGCAATGCCTCCTCTGCCACCCCCTGGCTACGCCCATGGCTTATTCAAATAAAATTTTTAAATAAATGAAATATTTGTACTTACAGATTTGTAGAAAACCGGAGAATTGTAAGGCTGAATAGAGCAAGTCCGATGTGTACACTGGATCAGCACTCGATTAAGGAGGACAAGGCAGGCATACAAGGGTCTAGTTTTATTTGCATCTCCTGCTCGCCTGGACCTGCAAAACAAGAGAGATCCAATTGAAAATAAGAAAATATATTCCAATGGTTTTATTAATTGATATTAAAGTCAGCCCTTAAAGGGAATAAATATACGAGTATCATTAATAAAAATACTCTATGATGCATTTTCTTTTTTAATTTTAATAATTTTTTTTTACTTTCTCTTACCTATGTATATATGTAATATATATATAGAGAGAAAGTATTGGATTCATGTCAAAAATTCGATGTCGAGATTTTGATGGATCTTTACGTTTTGAGGTCCCCTGAATCCAAAAAAGTGGTTTTCGCGACATGGTCTGTCTGTGTGTGTGTGTGTGGGTGGGTGTGTGTGTGTGTGTTGAATTTTAAGCATGAAGGAATTGAGCTATGAGGCTGAAATTTTATATTTAAGTTAAACACCCCCGGGACCGGAAAAATAAGCTTTTAATCAAAATCGGCCAAAGAGTACTAGTACTTTACTGATGTACTTTTTCAGTTTTTTTCGATTTTCTCAAAATTTGCTGCCAAAGAGTACTAGTACTTTACTGATGTACTTTTTCAGTTTTTTTCGATTTTCTCAAAATTTGCTCCAACGATTTTTTTTTAAATTCAAAAATCAATTAATTTTTAGATTCCCTTTAAAATGTATATTCTCATTTTGCAATTGAAATCTTCTGAAGACCACTTTACTCTTGTATTTCATAGGGAAGATACGAGAAATGGTTGCCATGGTAACAAAATATAAATATTTTCCCATACTTATAAATTTTACATCTGAATTCATATGTTCCGTACTGTCGGGAACTAAATATATGTCGACACAAAAAATCTGGTGTGACACACAGAACACAACTTTCGATTACCGAAGGTAAGAGAAAGTTGTGTGCTGTGCGCCAGTCACACCAGATTTTTTTTTATAAATTTTATTATAAGTTTGTAATTTTTTTTTTTTTTCACCCTCATGGAAAATAGTCTTTATTCGCGTTGGTTGGAATTTTAATAATTTTCAAAATAATGAAGTCAATGGCTAAGTAAGTGTATAAAGGGAGAAAGGCAGGTGCGGCCAAAAATCAAGCCTCAGTTTTTTAACAATAACAACCTTTCATTATTGTTTAAGGTCCCACTGTTAATGGGACATAATACATAATCTATATATATAAAAATGAAATGGGAAAAATGTATGTATGTATGTAAATATGTATGTATATGTTCTATAGAAATCCACAATTTCCAATGAATCCATTTGAAATTAAGTATACATATAGTATATGGCTCTGGGAGTAACGTAGTAATAATTTGAATCTCTTAAATGTTTTGGAAAATTAATTATAATCAAATTTATTCAATATGGGAACACAAAATCAACAAATTGGCCTAGAAATTAGAGAGCGTCCTTTATGCTCTGTGAAACAGCTTCCTACCTGACTATGGGCTGGGGGTGGGGGCTACGCAGCAGTTGAAAAATGAAGAGAGGGACTCCAGGTGACTGACCCTTTAAACAGTCATAAACAGACCCTTTTTTGCTGTTCCCAATCGGTACCCTCGCCTCGCTTGAATATAAGATCCTTCCTTAACATCTTAACACTTGCATTGCAACAAGAAATATCCCAAATTGGGAATAAACTTGCTCGCCGAAGGCAGCAAGGGGTCCAGGGGCGCAGCCCCCTGGCTAGGTGGAAAGCCCGCCGAAGGCGGGCTTCGACTATATTATATAAATTGTAGCATGTATAGGGCCTACCGAAAGGGCATGTTGATCTCTCATGCTTATTGACTGAGAATGATATGTATTACAACCCATTAACTCCGGGACCTTAAAAAATAATGAAAAACTGAAGACTCGAGAATGATTTTCTCCAAACGTCTCATTATATTGTTAAAAAATTTCAGAAAAATTTCATATTCTTGTTCAACCCCTAAGTTTTCTTTTCTTGTTTATAAGTTATTTCTAGACCAAGCCTTTTCTCAAGACCACTATATTAAAATGAATGAATATTAAAATAATTATTTAAATAGAAGGGAGATTGAATTTATTTGGAGTTATGGACTTTAGAACCGGAAAGAATTGGGATTATCTGAGGAAATTGTCGGCCTTCATATTATATTTTTTAAGGATGTAGATTATCTAAATCAGCTGTTTCCAAACTTTAGTATTGTGGAATAAAAGTTGGTAAATTAAAAAAAAAAATAAGCCTGACACTTGAATATAGATAGACTAGCAGAAATAAGCTCTTCTTCGAATAAATTTTATAAATTATTGACGGGATAATTTAAATGTGAAAAATAGTCGTGTATTATAAACTTTAAGTGATTTGTTTTAAAAAACTTAATCAAAAATATAAAAAAAGCGACTTGACAATATTGAAAAGAACGGAGCAGTGAGGCTAGAGGCAAATTATCCAATAAATCTTAGGTCGTAATTAATGAATATCATTTTTAGACTCACTTAGACGTAAGTTTTTTTAATAGATCGCTTAATTTTGTTTTCTTCTTTAAAGATCTAATGCACGAGAAAGACTTTTAGTAGAAGTGAACATTGAGATATGGGAGATTTAATAAAAGCAAATGGCTGACGACCACTTAGAGTTATGCAACTATTTTTAAAGGTATGAAGTATGTCCAAGAAGAATACAGGCAAAAAGCGTCAATGGTCCACTTTCAGGAACGTCATTTGAGGGGGGATGGGGGGCATTTGGCCCCTCAAGGCTTTGGAAGACAACAAGTAAATTCTGAGTTTAGCTCCTAGATACATACCAACTTACACTTTCCCTTTACAAATGAGAATAGAAGATGGATATAGAAGATAAAAATAAAGAAGTATATATGTTTATATGTATATAAAATAAGTAGCAGAGGAAGTAAAAAAATTTTTTTGCCCCCCCCCCCCAAGCAAAAACTGAAATGACGTCACTGTCCACCTTGGCAATATTTTTTCAAAAATAAATTCCTATTAATCAAAAATATTCATATCGGTACTGGTAATGTAAATATAATAATAAATTCTATCTGTTTAAAACAATTAAAAAAATTTTTTTAAAGTATATTTTATATATATTCCAGGCCTAATGATGGTCCCACTAGATGACCGAAACTGTACACTGCAATCAGTTGTCAGCAAATAAAATTTCCGTAAAATAATTGTTTAAAATTATTAAAAAATCTGCACGTACACCCTGCAAGTCTTCAAAGTAAATCTTCGAGAATTGATGTAATTAAAAGTTTTTTCCCTAATTTCCTTTCATGCCAAAAATTAAAAAAAAAATTTTTTCACTACCGAAATCACAAAGCCTTTTTTTCTCTTTTTGATATCCGCTTATGAGATAGCTACATCATTTTTAAAAGAATCCGGTTATATAACTTTTTTCATTCATATAATATAAATTAATGATGATTTTTGTGAAAATATTTCATTCCAAATTTCGTTAAAGAAAATGTCAAAAAAAAAAAAGAATTCAAATCAGACCATTATTGCGGACAGAAGCAGCGACAATCACTCGCTCTATGAATTATTTAAATCATGTAAGACAAAGTGAAATATCCAATAAAAATGTACATATATTTTAGAACCTGTTTGATGGCGGTTTTTTAACCAGAGAGAGAGAGAGAATCGACCCTCGCGGGGCGTTATTCATTCGTTCATTCAACGGAAAAAGAAGACAACAGACGGCCGCCATGTTGGACTGACTCGCGTGTCAATTAAACTGTCAATTAGATGAATTCTAGAGTGTAATTAATCCTTTGTCGTTTCTTCGCTACAGTTCAAAAGAGCATCTCATCCGTTTGATAGAATTATTTCCAAAGATTAAAATAGGCCTATTAATCTTACAAAATGAGCTGCTTATTCTCCCCCCTCTTCTTTCTTTTTCTACTTAAAGAGAATCAATGCATTTCAGATTAAACATTTTTATTTTATTAAACGCAAGGTATTTTTTAAGAATTAAAATTTTCTTAAATTTGTAATATTACGAGAGATTAATTAATTTTGACTTTCACGATTATTGTTATTAGAAATAAAAGACATGAATTATTGTTGGTTTCACAGAATGTTGAAACACAGCAGAAATTTTTCAGGAAATGTCTTATGGAGTCGTCCACATATTAGGTAACGCGTTAGGGGGGGGGGGGGGGAGGTAGGGGGTCTGGACAAAACGTTACAAATTGTGACATGGGGCATGGGGGTAACTAGGGAATTTGGTTGGGAGGGGGGTGGCCCCAAACATCCTCGCTGGGAGGGGACCTGGATGGCCCCATATTGTTTCAATTGTTCTTGGGGCGGGGACCACGAGTTTTCTGGGGGGCCCCCGGGACCTCCCCTAGTTACGCCCATGCATGGGGGACCCTGCATCTCTACATCTCTAAGTATGACATCACAATGCAAAAAGAATTCGGGAGAAAAAAATTGAAATAAAAAAAGTCGAATGATTCCGAATTTACTAAAAAAATAAAAAAAGGTAAAATCATATGAATTTTGTATAGGAAAATTTACGAAAAATTTTAAAACAAGTTTCGGCTGCGATATTATTAGGAGAGGGTTGTTCTATGTTGTGACATAACATTTGTAGGAGGGTTTTGTATATGACTAACTGTGTCAGGGGGAGGGGGGGTGCGGACTAGAATACCGTCAAAAAAGGCGGGACATAATAAGTGGACGATCCCTATACTATATTTTTGCAAATATTTCGGCCGGCCTACGCCTGGCCATCCTCAGTGACTATATCCCCCTTCCTTAATAGTGTTCAATTGGCAGCATTTTATTTTCGTTGAAGGTATGCAAAAACTGGTTTCGCGTAGGAGATGACAAATGTCTCAATAACAGTGGAATCGATGTGGAGAAGTAGTGATGGAATGATAATAAGATATTTCGAAAATATCATACTTATATGGACCCTGTTATGCAATGGTGTGTCAAAGACCAAACATCGAGTTTTGAGAAAATCAACAATAAAGTTTTTTGTTTTCATTGGATTATATATAATTTTTCTTGTCAATTGTGCAAGTAACATTAAATATAAATTTTTTAGGACATATTTCATAAAAAATACTATTAATTAAAGCATTTGAAACAATATTCCGTGCTTAACTCAATTTTGAATTTTTTGGTCTTTGACACACCATTGCATAACAGGGTCCATATATAAAAGGCTAAGAGGGTGTCCGATGTGTGAAACAACCAATCAGGCCTCAGGGATAGCGCCATGGTAACAAAATATAAATATTTACCCATGTTTACGATTTTTTTTATTTATTTACATTTTGAATTCTAAAATATCGGAGTAAATTTTTTGTCTGTGTACCGGGAGAATCCCGGAAAGGATATGATTCACAAAAAATCTTAAGTTCATGAATAATTAACCGCTAAAATAATCTCTACATATAAAAATGAAAAGGGAAAATGTATGTACCGGTATGTATATAAGTAGGCGAGCAAGGGGGTCCAGGGGGCGCAGCCCCTGACGGGCCCGCCGAAGGCGGGGCTTTGCGTCTAGTCAATAATATTCGGTTAAAAAAAAATCTTTAAAAACAGCCCTTGTATGATATGAAAGAAATGGTTTAGTGATCTAAAGAAAATTTTATCAGCCGAAACATTTCAACAAATGAGAGTTTTTATTTACATAAAGACTCTCTATATCTAATACTAGTCGCAAAGCCCGCCTTCGGCGGGCTTTCCGCCTAGCCAGGGGGCTGCGCCCCCTGGACCCCTTGCTCGCCTTCGGCGAGCAAGTTTATTCCCAATTTGGGATATTTCTTGTTGCAATGCAAGTGTTAAGATGTTAAGGAAGGATCTTATATTCAAGCGAGGCGAGGGTACCGATTGGGAACAGCACAAAAGGGTCTGTTTATGACTGTTTAAAGGGTCAGTCACCTGCTTCCTCTCTTCGTTTTTCAACTGCTGCGTAGCCCCCCACCCCCAGCCCATAGTCAGGTAGGAAGCTGGTTCACACAGCATAAAGGACGCTCTCTAATTTCTAGCCAATTTGTTGATTTTGTGTTCCCATATTGAAGAAATTTGATTATAATTAATTTTCCAAAACATTTAAGAGATTCAAAATTATTACTACGTTATTCCCTGGTCCATGTACTATATGTGTACTTAATTTCAAATGGATTCATTGAAAATTGTGGATTTCTATAGAACATATACATACATATTTACATACATACATACATTTTTCCCATTTCATTTTTATATATATAGATAGGTCCTATATCGGCCGGAATGGGGAATTATGGATGTGTTAGAAGGGCGATCGGTCGATGAAGAGAAAGAGCAGAGGTATAGTTCAAGCTCAGAGGACTGTAGGATTGCAATCTCGAACTTCCATTACTGATTCACAACATGATCTTAAAGTTTAAGAGTAGAATTTCTCTTAGATGCTATTGCCAAACACCCGGCATCGCTTGATCACCTTCTTCTTCTTGTTAGTTATGAACTTATTCAAGAGAACCAGCCATGAGAAAAAGTTTAATCTGTATATTATTTATATTTATTTTAGTTGGGATTTTAGGAAAATTTTCTTGAACATTTAAGCTGATTAAAATAATTATTTTAAAGTCTAATATTTACGGTAAACTGAATAAAATGATATAAAATCCTACAGCTAATAAATAATTTACTAACTTTTCAATAAATATTTGTACATTCTGTTCACTCAAAATATTTGGTAGATTATTTCTCAGAATTAATAATGACTAAAGTAAAATCTCTAGTCAATATAATATTATAAAGAATAGACAAAGAAGTTGCAAAACTTGCCCACCCACCTTTTAAGAGCTAACCATAAAAACAATATAGGCCTCCCATCATCATTAACTAGGTAGGGCTTTTTTGAAAAAAAGAGCGAGTTTTTTTTTTTCAATCAACGCTTAAATAGACTCTAAATAAGCCAGTCAATATATCGTTTAAGATTGCAAATTTGCTAAAAGGGTTGTGTTTGAAGGCCCAGGGGCGCAATTTTTGCCCAATCAAACACAAATTCATCTCTCAAATTTCAATTCTATCAATGTTTCAAAAGGGACTAGGTAATTCTGGCGAAATTTGTGGTTATTTCTAATTTCAGATTGAATAGATCCGTGAAAGAAATAAAAATATTCTGATTTTTAATATAGAAGTCGAGAAACTCGATAAAAAGTTTAAATGACATCAGTAAAATCTTTTACAGAAATGTATCAAAAATTGTTCAAATATTTACCTACCTCTTAAGTAGGAATATAAAATTTTAAAAAGATTAATTCAACCCAATTTTTCGACATGTCTCATAGGATAAAAAGACAGAAAAATAAAATGGAATAATGGTGAGGTAGTGGCTGTATAATTATTAAGTTGAGCAGAATGGCAGCCAGGAATCAAATTAAACAAAAAATTTTAATTTAATTTTTATCCAAAATTTTTTCAAAATTGAAAAAAAAAAAATGGATAAAGATTAAATTAAATTTTCTAATTTGATTCCTGGCTCCTCATACTTATTAAAATGGAATATTCAAAATAATTATATTAAAATATGTTGCAACATATTAATATATAATCAACTAAATAATCACCATGGTTGATTCTGTTTATAAATAAAAATGCAATAAGTTCTTTTTCATTAGAGTGGAGGTAAAAGTTACACTATTGAATGAAATGAAGCAATTTCGTTATATTTTATAACTAACTCTTTCAATTTGCCAGGTATTTATAAATCTACATATGCTTAATTTAGAAATTAATTAACTAATTAATGTTAGCTCCCCAGGACTGAAGAATTATATATTTGTAAAGAACATGGCAAGGCAGTTCAATAAAAGAGAAAATACAAATTACAAATACTAATTAGCAAAGTAAGGTAAAAATGATACTCACCAAATGAAGCATCTCTGAAATTAAAACAACAATCGTCGTAGAGATGATGAGGTATCTGGATCAGCTTGCTCTGCCTCAGTGGGAGGACAAGGTTCAGGCGATCGGCTAGGAATCAGCTGAAACAAAAATCAAATCATGTAGAAAAGTATTAAGTATATACCCTGTATATCTACGTATATTGTTTTCTTATCTATGTGAGAATGTTATGTGTACACAAAGAGAACGAAATATTGCAATTTAGGCTTTCCCTAATGTAATCATTAATAAATTGTAAAAATTACAATAAAATTAATTTTTACAAATAAACCACAGTTAACCCGAAACAAGTTTTTTAACAACGAAAAGAATATTCTATTATTAAAAATTTTGCTCAAGGTTCACAGAAGGCGAACCTTGCGGCTAGTCTTATGTATATGGAGTCAGTTCTTCTTTCCACTCAAATTCTATTTATTTGTTCTTTTTTTAGCTTGTAAAAAGGCATTTATCTGTATTATTTTTTTTATTTAATTATTTAGCTGTTCGTCAATTTGTAAATGTTGTATTGTTGATTGTTTTGCGACCTAGTGGGACTTGTAACTCTAAGTAGAGGGAAATGTATTTTTATTTATTTATATAATTTAACTAACGACAAATTGGACGTGTGTCTACAGGGTGCCCTGGCAGTTTCAAGAAAGAGAAACTTCATTGAACTGCCTGAAGCTCTATATCATGGTTAATAAAATTAACCATTTAAATAATTTGTCCGATTTTAGAATATGGCAAATTATAGTAAGCGAAAAGAATATTCTAAGTTGTATGCTGGGTATGTGAGATTAGAGTTGGGAAGAATAAAACCAGCGTTGTCGAACACCTTTACACTTTTATTCAGGCAGACGACTTGCCGAGCGCTCCAGGCTGATGCTTCCTATACTATATAAGATTATCATGTATGACAGGGACACCTTGAAAAACTTCCATTGGCACTGAAGATGGCAACCGTTATGGTTACCGAAACGTCTGCCTGAATAAAAGTGTAAAGGTGTTCGACAACGCTGGTTTTATTCTTCCCAACTCTAATATTCTAAGAATATTATAAGAGAAAAACAATTTTTCTGATTAATAAGGTTTTAAAAATTAAAAAAAGTAGAGGAAAAAAAAAGAGAAAGCATGGGCCGAAGGGGAGGGGGAGAGAAGGAATGACAAGACAAGAAATTGCGGCTCTTGACATGTGACCATTTTTTTTTTCTAAAAAGGTGAGCATCGATACGGAAAAAATTCGGAGCCAGAAGACAGAGAGCTCATTTATCTTCTATCTCATCTCATCTTGTTTTGACATGAGGTCCGCGAATAATCGGTTATTATCCTAGAATAGAAAGATGTATCCCCCACCCACAACGAGTCGGGGGCTTAAAAAAGAATATCTGTTTGTTTTTTCTCGTGAAATTTTGAAATGAATTTATGGAGATATTCTTTATTATTAATTAATCCTATTTAGGGCTTAAATGGATAACATTTTAAGCTAATTTACATGATAAATAAAATTTTTCACAAGTTGACAAAAAAGATTTTTCTAAGAATTTAATAAATAATTAACCCAAAATAAATTTAAATGAGAGAGAAGCGATTTGTTTAGACTCCCAAAATTATTAATAGTAAACAAAAGAGATAAATGATTTCTTTCATCTTTATTTCTGAAGAGACTTATTATAAAAAAAACACACTGTTTTCCCATTCACACCAGGGGCGTATATAGAAATTTTTTTTCGGGGGGGGGGGGGGGGGGGGCCCGAACTCAAAAATTTTTCTGCGGAAAATTTTTTTTATGAAACTATATTTTTTTTCACACGAAATTTTTTGCGGAACATTTTTTCTATTGCGAAACCAAAGTTGTCCATCCTGCGGAAAAATTTGTTGTGCTGATGTCTGTATATCCCTATATATGTATATGTGTTTGGGAAATTTCGGGGGGGGGGGGGGCCCGGGCCCCCTCGGCCCCCCCCCCCATAAATACGCCCCTGATTCACACACACATGCACACAGTCTTTTCGGCATAAGACTTTGAGGATAACCGTTATATTAATAATCTATATAT
>JAKCPI010031804.1:6881-30604 GCA_023213315.1 Euborellia annulipes | reverse complement strand
CTCGAGGGAACTTCTTTTACGTCACTTCCATAGGACGGGATGCATTTTCTATATACATAATAGCCGAGTGTCCGTCTGTCTGTCAGACCAACTTCACGGTAGAAATTTTGCAATCTTATTATTATGTTATGCATCTCAAAATTCTCAAAGGGAGCTCAAAAAATTCCAGAAAATGAATTTGGCCATTAGAAAGCATTGAGTTTTGCTTTATGAAAAATTAAACCCAATTAATTAAAATAATTAAATCTCTCTAAGGAAAAATAATAAAAATTGTTATATAATTAAATTTTTTTTCCTTAATGAGATTTAATATAATTACTTTAAAGATTTAAGATAATTATTTTAATTAATTGGCTTTAATTTTGACTTAAATTTTTTATAAGAGCAAGTCAAAATGTTTTTGAATGGGCAAATTTTGGATTTTCTGGAATTTTTTGAGCTTCCCCTTTTGAGAATTTCGGGATCCAAGTATCTTTCCTGAACTCTGCATAACATCCTCTATAAGATTGCAAAATTTCGTTATTCCAGAGTGTCTGTCTGTCTTGATTAGGGCAGCTCAAAATAATCGATTAATCGATTATTCGTCGATTTATTCTTTTAAAAATAATCGAAAAAAAGGTCAAATGATTTAAACGAATACTTTCGTTTCAAAAATTTTACCAGAAAAAAAATGTATAATCAATTATTTTTTTCATAATCGATTTTTATGATTATTTTTCATAATCGATAATCAATTATCTTTTTTCATAATCGAATATCCCTAGTCTTGATCCAATCTTACCCCCATCCACCGATCTCTCTAACAATTGTAAGAAAAAAAAATAAAAATTTAATTATATATATATCAATTTGAGAGATTTAATTATTTAATAATTTTAATTAATTTTAATTGCCTTTAATTTTTGATAAGGCAAGACAAAATGCTTTCCAATGGGCTATTTCTGCATTTTTTGGAATTTTTTGCGTACCCCTTTTGAGAATTTCGGAAGTATTTTTCCTGGACGTCTCCATAATTTCGTTTCAAAATTCCAATGGGAAGTCAAACAGAGCCTGACAGACGGACGGACAGACACTCCGCTATTATATATATATATTTTACTTCGAATAAGAAAAGGCGAGGGTCAGCAGTAGGCGGGCCCGAGCCAGCTGAAGGGCTGTCCAGGGCGGGCTGGAGGCAAAGAAAATTTTTGAAAATATCACTAGCCTCTAAAAGAATAAGAAAAGAAAGCATCTGTTGAGGTCCAACCAGCATCATCTCCTCCTCTCCCTACTCTGTTGTTCCATCCATCTCTATTCGGTTTGAATTGAATCATTCGGAGGCCACTGGCGACTTCCTTTCATTTTTATTTTTTATTCCTTCATTAAGCCAACATCATTGGGCCAAGCTATTATCCGTGCTAAACATATTTCCCCTCTACGACTATTTTTACCCTAGTCGTGAAATGTTGTTCCATGTGCATCTGCGGATGTTTTTTTTTTTTTTTTTCTTATTTGAAATACGACAAGAATAACAACACGCCGCCCGAATAAAATAAAAAGAAAATTTATTTAGCTATATATTTAATGAGTTTACTTAGGAAACTTTTTTTTTGATAAGCCTTTTATTAGTTGGAGAGATCCTCACTAAGAGTTTACAATTAATTACTTTGCCTCTGTTTTTCTTAGGGAAAAGTTTTTTTTTTTATAATAAACTTTTTAATTGTCTTTAAGCCTAGATAGAAGCTTTTATACACTTGAGATCAAATTCTTAGGTGATTTATTGAATAATCTTTTAAAAAAAGAAAAAAGATAAGTCCGGCTCGAGTCACTGGCAGCATTACATTTTTTTTAAAATAAAAATTACCCTCCCTTGGGCTGAGAGGCTAATAGGGGAGTGTCCGTCTGTCTGTCTGTCGCGCTCTGTTTGACCAACTTCCCGTTGGAATTTCGAAACGAAATAGACAACGTTATGGATAGTCCTGGAAAAATACTCGGGTCCCAAAATTCTCAAAAAGGGGCGCGAAAAAAATTCAGTATTTGCCCATTGGAAAGCATTGTTTTGTCTTGCTTTATGAGAATTTAAAGCCAAATGAAAAATTCAAGCCAATTAAAATTAATTAAAATAATTAAATAATTAAAACTCTCAAATGAAAAATAATAAAAATTGTTATTTAATTAAATTTTTATTTTTATTTTATTTTTTCTTAGAGAGATCGGGGATGGGATTCGGATTGGATAAAGTCAGACAGACAGACGGACGGACACTCCGCCATTGTATATATAGATCCTTCCTAAGGGATAAGAGGGTGTTATTTTTTAATAAACCAGATATTTTATTATTAATTGCCTGAAACGAGTTGTGTAAAAAATTGCGGCACTTGATTAAGAAAAGACGAGGGTCCGCCGCAGGCGGGCGGAGCGGCTAGTTGATAATCTAAAAGCCAAAGGGAGTGAATTGGGGCCCCAACAGTCGGATCAATTTATTTAAATCATTTGGATACCAAATGGTATGCTTGGACTCCGATATATAGAATACAAATAAAGGAAATTTCTATACGAATTATTGTTTATAAATTAAATGTTAGCTATATGATAAGAGAGAACTTCCCCAAGAAATAGTGAAAAAAAAAAAAACATTTGAGCAGTTTATTATAGAATGAAACTAGCAAAGAGAAAATTTCAAGATAACTTTTATCACGAGATACGTAATACTTTAAAAATGAGAATTATTAAGAAATATGCATTTAATTAAAGTTAGAATAATTTTGAAAAAAAAAATCAACTTTATACAGTATAAAGAGTTTTTTTTACTTTATTTTTTTAATGAAAAAAAAATATTACTATTCCAATCCAGTGCCTGCTTGAGGATTTGTTTACATTTATAGAATACAACAATGCAAAGGATACATAAATATTTCTTTAATACATTTTCTATGGGAGAAATCGTAAATTTAGGAATTAATAACTCAAAAAGTTATAGAAATTTCGGGATGAAAATAATATTCGGGCAATCCCTAGAGCAGCGTTTTCCAAACTGTGAGGCGCGGACTAGTCTAAGGGGAGGCGCGAATATTGGCCACCAAGATCAATTTTCCAAATGATTGCTAGTTTTATAAATAAAATAATAAAATAATTTAGAAGATTCTGGGACGGAGGTTTTCTTTAATTAAATATGAATAAATAAAAAAAAATATTTTTATATAAGTTTATATTTTTAGTGCCCTCGGGGCTTGGTGTAGGGGTTTGCGTGCTAACCTCGTATTTCAAAAGTCGCGGGTTCGAACCCTAGGCAGTCCGATGTTTTTATTTAAGCCATTTGGATACCAAATGGCTTAAATAAGAATGCCTGGACCCCCAATAGATATATTAAACATTCGAGTATCGTTTAAAGTCTTAAATGGCCTGAGTTGCCGAAAAAACTGCATGAATGTGAGTGTTGTGAATGAGAAAAAAGTGTGAGTGTTAAAACAAAGAAAAAGATTGGATTAGGGGTTGAAAAATTGAAAAAAATATTTTTTTAAATTTATTTTAGCTCAATTGAAGCCAAATAAATAGAAAACATTCAAAAAACAGCGTTGATTATTATTTTGATTAGAGGGGATGAAGGGTTGATTATTTAAGAAAGGCCTTGGAATATTCCAATTCACTTGTTGACATTCTTTTCCAGCTCTAAATATAGTTAGATTAGAGCAAAAGGTATTTTTTTACTTTTAATAAAAAGGGAATTGTTATTTTCATCTATTTATTCCTATACAAAGAGATAAGAGACAAGTCTCTCTCTCGTTCAGTCGAGTCAAGCGCGCGGCCGAGCAAGCAGGCGCTCTCTTATTTATTTGTGTTTAAAGTGAATCAAAGTGAATAATTAATATAGTGTAACCCACCCCGACCTCACCGTCAACCAGCACACCCTCTTGAGTGTCTTATTAAAGGTAATTATTATGCATTTTATCGTTGAAAAAAAAAACAATGATAGAAACAAATAATTTGACTGCGAAAAACAATTCTTTTGAATATCAAATTGAATATTTTGTATTTCACTAAGGGTAGAGGGAGAATATTAGCTGTTGAAAGGGGAGGGAGTTCACGTGTCATTAAAAAAAAATAGTTTTTTTATTTTTTATCTTTTTTTTTTAAACACTCACACTTTTTTCTCATTCACACTCACAATCACACACACATTCACCCTTTTCAGCAACTCAGGCCATATAAGACTTTGACGATAACCGTTATTAATTAATAATATACATATCGGGGGTCCAGGCATTTCTATTTAAGCCATTTGGTGTCCAAATTCTATATGGCCTATATTTTTGTTAATCAAATTTCTTTAATATCTTTTTACACAGGGGTGGATTAAGGGTTTTTTTTTTTTTTTTTTTTTTTTTTATTTTAAGTGGCTAACGGATCAGTGCCATAAAGCCATTTTTCAAATACATAATATACAAATTATATTAGCAATATACACTTTTAAGCAATACAGTTTTGTTAAGATATAAATAAAATGTATACACATGCATAAATATACACTATTCAAATAATACTTTCATATCTATAATATTTACCTATATATTATAATCAGTGTCCAATCATCAGTCAATCAATTGATTTTTATACTGGCAAAATAGTATAAGAGATGGAATGTAAAAAGTTATTTTATTTGCTTATGAAAGGACCCTTTATCATTTGCTGAGAAACTATCTAAGGTTTCTTCCAATAAATTGGAAAGTAAATTTTGGAATTTTTCGGAAGACAATTCGAAGGTATGAGATGGATTTGCTAGGGCTATGACTTTATTCAATAGGTGAGTAACTATCTGCTTGAGCTCATTTATATTGTTTAAATAGATTGCGTTATTTGTTATAGGAACCTCTGGGATATTGAGAGAGTTAGAGATATTTTGAGAAATTGGGGGGATTGAGAAGACAGGATTAGTTCGATTATCTCGAGACTTATTGTTTGTTATTTTGCTTTCATTTATAGTAGGCCTATTTGAAGTGACTACCGTAGAAGAAGATACATTATTTACATTCTCTTTAATAGGAAGGGCAGGAAATTCATCAGAATCGTTTGTATCAGGAGCTAGCTGGTGAGCATATGATTCTTCGCTTAAGAAATGTTTTGCCTCTAAATAGGACATGTTTTCATTATTCATTGTAGCTTTTATTGTTTTTTGTATCTTAAATTCTGGGCAAGATTTCATATTTGTCGCTGTGTGGTTTCCTTTGCAAAAGATACATTGAATAATAGCCTGATTGCATGTATTGGAAGAGTGAAAATCTCCGCACCTTTCACACCTTTCCCGAGATTTACACCTATCAGAAATATGGCCATATCGAAGACATCGTCTGCATTGAATCACCCGTTGTTGGTAAACCTCCGTCTTACAAATAACCCCTAATATTTTTATGTGACTTGGAATTATTTGACCTCGAAAGGTCAAGATGAAAACTGGTGTTGGAATTTTGTTAGGAGGGTTATTAGTATCCTTTTTATATATCCTAGCAGCCTTAACAATTTTCTGACTAGAGAGGGAATAATTGAGAACATCTTCTTCGGACAAAGAGTAATCGATATTCCTTACTACGCCTTGTTTGTATAATTTAAAGTTAGGAATGTAGCAACATAAATTTTCTTTGGCCCAAAAATTGGCTTCAATTAGGCTATTTGCTTGCTCATATGAATCTAACACAATTTTCACCTTTTTTCCGGTCGACTGAATGGATAAGCTTAATATTTTTATAAATTGACATGAAATTATCCCTAATCAACTTGCCTATAAACATGGCATGTATTTTAATTTTTTTATTCATATTTTCAATAAACAAACAGTATGGACCCAGGTCCGAAGACAAATACCTATTTGAACTACATGCTTTTGCATATAAGTTCTCTATTATAGTTTGAGAAGCTATATTTGGATCTTGATTTTCCTTAGAAGAAAAATTTGAGTTTTGATTTTTGTCCGCAGAGTATTGTAGGACTCTCGAGGCACTATTAGGATGAGAGATAACATTAATTGATTGACCTGATGATTGGCTCACCTGATCCTTTATTATTTTGGATTCATGTGAAGAATTATCTGTCTCTTCAATTTTCCTTTTCATTGGTGTCTGGGTTTCACGTTTTTCAAATTCTACATTCATAATTTCATTTCCATCTTCTTTTTCGGTGTCCATGGCTTGGGCAATACGAAGCAAATACATTTCTTTGTTTTCTAGGTTAGCCTCAGCGGCCCACCAATGATCATTTTTACTAGAGTCTTTTTGGGACCCCATCGGGGCCCAATAATTTACTCACAATGGAGGAAAATCACTTAAATTAAATACTAAAAAGGATAAAAAGTCAAAAATTGAAGGAAAATTAAATTATATGAATATTAATAGGGGAGAAAATAATTCAATATTTACTTTTAAATCACAGCCTAATCAATTCCTTCCGTGGATTAAGGGTTGAAAAATAAAATAAAATAATTTCAAAATAAAATAAAAATAAAAATAATTATTTATAAATGTATTCAAATTATTTTGAGAGTAATTTCGCGGTGAAGGCTCGCATTTCCTTAAAGAGGGGGGGAGAGGTATGAAGGCATTAACCAGGGGGTTAATGCCCCATCCCCTATAATGCATAAAGATATTAATGTTTTGTAATACTTTTACTAAAAAAATAAGTGCATTCCGTTTGAGTTAAAATTTATATACAATATTTAGCAAATATCAAAGTGGGGTAGAAACATTTTAATGTCATTCTAAAATTTCTTATTACTGGGGCGGAATTAATTTTTGAACATTTCGAAACTCTCATAAATAGATAATAATAACACTGGCTAACTTAGGAACCCATCGAACCCCTTGCAGAATTTTGTAGGGATTTTTTTCATTAGGTAGAAAAGTAAGATATGATTAGTCCACTTAGAATTTTACTGGGGTGAGTTACCGCATCTTTTTTATTATAGAACTAATCTCAATTCTGATTTGAATTTTTACTTTCTCTTACCTATAAGTATAAGTTAATACACATATAGGCCTATATAGAGAGAAAGTATTGGATTCATGTCAAAAATTCGATGTCGAGACTTTGATGGATATACACGTTTTGAGGTCCCCTGAATCCAAAAAATGTGGTTTTTGCGACATGTTCTGTCTGTGTGTCTGCTTGGGTTCAATTTAGAGCATGAAGGAATTGAGCTAGGAGGTTGAAATTTTATATTTAATTTAGGCACCCCCCCCCCTAGGGCGTGAAAATAAGATTTGAGAAAAATATTTTTCTTCATGAATGAAAGTTAGAAGAAAACGCAGCCATCCTCGGAGCTGTTAGTGGTGGCTTTGATGGCTTTGACCAAGGCCGAAACGTCAGCTTTTAAAATATATTTTTAAAGAAAAAATTCTGGCTTCGTTTTCTTCTTCCATTCCTGATACAAATTCCACCAGCCATAAAATACCCTTATACCAGCGTTTTCCAAACTGTGAGGCGCGGACTAGCCTAAGGGGAGGGGCGAATATTGGCCACCAGGACCAATTTTCCAAATGATTGCTAGTTTTAATATAAATAAGAATAAATAAAAAAAATATTTTTATATAAATTTATATTTTTTAGCATTGAAAATTTTTGTTTTTGTATTATTTTATAAAATGGGGGGGGGGGGGGAGGCGTCATAAGATTAATTATTTTTAAGGGAGGCGTGATAACATAAAGTTTGGAAACCACTGCCCTAGAGGGTCCTCTTTAAGCATATAAAATTTCGTTTCAAAATTCCAACGGCAAGTTGGTCTAACAGAGCGTGACAGAGAGATTATCTATTCTATATTCTTGCTCATTGTTTGGAAATTTTAAATTTCCCTCTCTGACTTAAATTTTTCTCTTTCACTCCACTTCCTGTAACTATGATCAGAAGTGAGTTGCTAGCGCTCTATTATAGTAATGATGCTTTTTTTTCTAAATTTAAAAACATATTTTCTACATAATTCATTGCTATTATATGTTAGTGTTATATATGATTGAAAATTTCCTTGTTTACCTAATCTTTGAAGATGGTCTTGACCAAGACCGAAACGTCAACGTATCTTTCCTTTCAGCAATACATTCCACAACTTGGTAGTGAATCTTAACAGGGCTTTTGTTAATTAATTAAAGAGGAATTTTAAAGTTGATTGGTTTACGGACTCCATGTATGGGGGTGTGAAATAAGAAGCAAAGGGTTGTTTGCTCTCTCTCCCCCCTGGAATCTTTAGAGAGAGAAAAAAATATAAAGCTGCACCCTCTACTTGCTTCGCTTGTCAATTTATAGTCGGGGGGGAGGGGGGCGCCTTTATTCACTTCACCCATTAAAAAATAAATAAATAACTCTCTGAAATTACAATGGATAATAGAATACACTGCGCGTCAAAAAAAAAAAAAAAAACGTAACATTTTGTTTCTTCTTCAGAAGACGTGTTCTAATCTACCTTAATGATAATCTAATTTAAGAAACATTTAATATGAAATATCTTATACATTTCTAAGTAAATTTAACACAAATACAAATCATTTTAATCTATTTTAACAGAATTTAAATAAAGAGGAACAAATTAAACAATCAACATAATCTAGATATGTTTTGTTGGATATTAATTCAAAATTTTGTTTTTATAAGAATTTCAAATAAAATAGACAGAGAAAAACTCAAATGGAAAGATTATTTTAAAATTTTAGAAATTTGAAGGTAACCAACAAAATGTCGACATTTTTGTCTTTGTTTTATTTAAATTGTAATTATTTATTAAGTATAAAGCGAATTGTGGCTGTTGTATAATTAGATTAATGAGATGAAGAGGATGCAGCCAATAATAAATAAAAAGCATCTATTTTGCTAACACTATTTAGGAACGTTTCGGCCATGATCAACAAGGCCATCTTCAGCCCTTTAAGTTCTCTGATGTGTCTCTTGAAGACGTCACCGTATTTCATAAAACAGTTGTTGATGCATTTTCTTTTGATCATGGCCGAAACGTTCCTAAATAAAGAGTGTTAGCAAAATAGATGCTTTTTATTTATTATTGGCTGCATCCTCTTCATCTCATTAATCTAATTATTTATTAAAATGATATGGATTTGTGTTAAATTTACTTAGAAATGTATAAGATATTTCATATTAAATGTTTCTTAAATTACAGTAACATTAAGATAGATTAGTATCATGTTTTGTTGTTTGCTCAGGGGCCCGCGTCTTGTGGGTACGTGGATGGCGACCACGAGCTGCCCTAGCTGGGACTGACAGTATTTCTGTTCTTTGCCTGTCAGTCTCTCCCCTTCTATATTTCCAATAGGCGTCAGACCGTGCGACGGGCCGGCCTGTTCTATTCCTTCCTGGTCGCAAAAGCCCTCCCCCGCTGACCCCGCACCTAACAGTCGACCCCGCACCGCGGGAATAATAAAGGCGAAGAAAGAAGAAGTATCATGTTTAGTTGTAGAAGTATTTTTTATAATTTTTTTTTTTTTGTAAAAGTGGTTTTTATCAGTAGCGTATCCAGGTGGGGGCGAAAGAGGTTCTCGCCCCCCCCCCCCCCCCAGGAGCATTAAGCTGCTTTTTCCCAAAATTTACGACTTTTTTTGAAATTTCATAATAAATTCGTTTTATATCACAAATCCGGAAAAAAAATTACAAAAAAAGCTCGAACGAGATTTGAATACTAAGAAAAAAAAAAAAAAAAAAAAGGTCGAACGAAAAACGGCGCTCCTGTTGAGCTTCGCCCCCTCCGCCCTCAAAGGCTAGTTACGCCGCTGGTTTTTATATAAGTGTATTTATCATTATTTTGTAAGTGTCGTGTATATATTTATATTGTAACTGCGAATATACTACAAGATTTATACATTGGGTATAGGAGACTTTGCAGCCAAGGAAATTAAATAAAAAACTTATTTAATTATTAATCGTCGACGTTTCGGTCGCAAGTCACGACCTTCCTCAGGACGATTAATTGTTAGAATACTAGGTTGACAGTATTATATTTAATTATCATTCTAAGTTATACAATTTTTAATTGGGCTATATTTATTAAGAGTAACTTGTTCGCTTATGACTTATTACAATCAAAGTCTACAGCCACTTCTCATCACAAGATTTATACAATATTGTAAGGCAAAAATAGTGAGGGCTGAATGACTCCAAGTCACAGCCGGAAAATAAAGAATTAAAAAAAAAAAGATAGATTAGAACAGGGCTATTTAAGAAGAAACAGTGTTACGATTTTTTTTCAATAATCGAGCAGTCTAAATATAATTACACCGTCATCCAGCCCCCAATTTTGAAAAACTCATGTCCCCTAGAAAAAAAAGTAAATTCCGAAAAAAGACTTAAATAAAATTCACATTTTACTGGGTCCCGGCGAAGGTGTAAACAAATTCTTTTAAAGCCAAGTTGAAGTCAAGTCGAATCGTTGTAGGGTGGCAATAAAAAGGAAAACTTATCGATTGTCCTGAGTACCCTCTTTGGCAAGGGGATTTATTTCGAGGGGGGTGCGTATCCACACACACACACACACACACACACACACATTCAAATACAATTGAAGCAGCAGCCAGCACACATGCAAGGCAAGCCAAGTCCCTCCCCTGTCCCTATGCGTCATACATCTATTAGCCCTGATGGCGGACGGGCAGCTAGGCTCAAAATGCTTTCGCTCCTCGATCAAAATACCTACGACGAATATATAGACAATTTACAGGTGGATTAGAGATTAATTTGAAAATAATAACTTTGTTGCGCGCCCTAGCAGTATTCTGTTAAAACGGGAAGACTTCATTGAACTGGCAAGAGACAGTTTAAATTATTTGGGATCATTCATTATTAAATTAATAAATCGAGATTATGTAGGTGAGGAAAAAAATTATATTAAATGGCTGAAAAAATATGAAATCGAAATGTTAAAGGAACTAGCCGCACCGCCCGCTTTCGGCCCCCTCCGGCAGGCTTGCGACGGACCCTCACCTTAATCAAATGCCGCAATTTTTCAGTCAACTCGTTTCAAACAATAATAAAGTAACATATCTTGCTTATTAAAAAATACAGCCCTTTTACCCCTTAAGAACAATCTATATATATAATGGCGGAGTGTCCGTCTGTCAGTCTGTTTTTATCCGATCCGTGTCCCATCCCCTCTCTCTAATGAAAAAATAATAAAAATTTAATTATATAACAATTTATTATTATTTTTCATTTGAGAGATTTAATTATTTAAATGAATTTTAATTGGCTTGAATTTTTCATTTGGCTTTAATTTTTCATAAGACCTGCGACAATTTAAAAAAAAAATATTTTTTTAATTAATTATCAGTTGTAACAATGTAAACGAATAATTATTGAAATTAATTATTAGTATTAGGCCTAATTTTTTTTTCTTAAATAATATTTAAAATTATTATAATTAAAAATAATTTTTATATTTTAATAATTTTTATTTTCTTTGCAACTTTTTGCGCGGCCCGCCAAAGCACCAATAATAATTTTTTATATTTATTTTTAATAATATTTATACTCGTATATGATATAAAAGCACTATTTAAGTTACATTTGAATGTGCGGCCCGCATAAAAATTTTGAAAATGGCCCGCCGTCCGAAAAAGGTTGCCGACCCCTGCTCTATAAGATTACAAAATTTCAACGGGAAATTGTTCAAACAGAGGGTGACAGACGGACACTCCGCTATTATACTCGATATTTTGGTTTGTCAAGATAATAAACAACTTTTAGTTGAAACTTTTCATAAAATGCAGCGTTACTGATCAGCGGCGTAACTAGCCTTTAATGGCGGAGGGGGCGAAGCTCAACTTTTCAAGATGTAATATAATTTTAAAAGAGAAATCTATGGAAAGAATATGATAAAATGACCATCCCTGAACTATTTCTTAGATGCCCTAGGGCGCCTATGTCGGTGGTATCGAGGAGCGCCAAAGGCTTGATGCGCCTGGAGCGGGGGGAAGGGCGAGCGCTCCCCTTCGCCCCCTCCTAGTTACGCTACTGTTACTGATATAATGATCGCAACAATATATTCAACCCTTGTATATCTTTAGTCTGTTTTGGTCTGTGGTCGTTATTCCATTGACGCTCAACGCTTTTGTCTCGCAAATATATTTTCTATTCTAATTTAATAATATATGAAAAAGAAAATAGCTACAGCAATTGTTTTGAAAAAAAGAAAAAAAATCAAGTTCCGGTTGAACTTTAATAAAAAAAAAAAACGCGTTTGAATTCTTTTCTTAACAATAATAGATTTATTTTTTGCTAAGCAAGTCCAAAGGAAGAAAAATAAAGAAAAGGGCGAGTTTCGAAATGTTGCTTAATTCGACTTTTTTTTGTTATTCTATTGTCTGATTTGGTGGAATTAGCATCGTAGCTATTTTTCCAAGTCCACATTTAGGCTGTTTAAATAATAAATGTTGATTTATAACTTAAGACGAACATAAATACTCGCCAACAAAGACCTGCTATCAGAGTTGTTTTTTAAATAAACGTTCATTTTTAAAGAAGGCGGTTAATAAATTAAATTTTAAACTGTATGTTGAATACTAAATAAAAAAAATTATCAAAAGGTGGAAAAATAAAAACCTAATTTATCTTTTGACGTAACGTCTTACAATGCATGTTTGTATAGTGGCCGCGTAGAGAGGCATGCACGAAAAAGTTTAGCGGCTTGAATAACTCATCTGTCTTAAGAGGTATAATTATGATGAATATACGAGTTAGAAAGAATTATTTTTCAGCTAAAGATTTCACCATTTATTTTTTTCCTATCATTTCATTTTACCGCGCTACGGTAAATTCTAATTTGAAAGTTTAAACTCCTATAGATTCCGAACGGCTAATCAAATCAGACTAAATGGGATGTCGATTTGTGCAGGAAGAAAACCTCTAATATTTGAATACATAAAAAAATCGCGATTAATAAACTCTAAAATCAATTATTTCTTTTACAAAACTTCATTTTTTAAGCAAAAGTCGTCTTTAATGGATAAAAGTTTGACCACACCTGTCATATATTGTTACTATGAAATGTATGAACATGTTTGTTAATGAGAACAAAGTACGAGTAAAAAAATCAAACAATACTTTCTCTCTATATATTTCAATATAGGTAAGAGAAAGTGATAAATAGTTTGAAGTCAAGAACATGACGTTGTACACGTTACAAATCTAAACACTAACATGGATGATAGTTCGAACACCCCAGGAGCATGAGAAAGGCCGAAAAAAATTAGGAAATCTGATTCTTATGCAGATCTAAAGCAAAAAGATTGGAAAAAAAAAACCTATAATCTCGACTATCATATGGGGGAGAATTTAAATAAAAATGGGAAAAAGATTTAAAAAATTAATAAATTCCGAAAAAGGTAAAGGAAAAAAAAGAGAGAAGCAGATGGGCCAGAGAAAATAAGATCAGACTATCTACGAGGGCAAAAAATTTGGTCGACTAAAAAAAAAAAATGTTTTATGGCTTTCTCTAAAGGGTTTTAAACCCTCTCTCTCTCTCTCTCTCTCTCTCTCTCTCTCTCTCTTTGTCTTTGAGAGGATCAAGCAGTTGAGTTGTTATCTCAGAACAAATCTAGTTCTACCAATGATGGACAAAAAAAACACAGAAAGCTTAATCCCTTACGTATGTGATTTATTTACTCTTTTAAAAAAAAATTAATTAATTAGGAGAGGATGCGAGCCTTCCCAGGACAAAGCAGCCAAGTAAAAATATAAAAAACGTTATAACCCGACGTTTCGAGCGCTAGTCGCACTCATCTTCAGGGCCTATAGTAACAAATTTTATTTGGTTAATTGATCATTTTACATTGGCAAATTTGTGGGCCTAAGAAGGTATTAAAAATAGAGATGAATCGGACCGCAGGGGGCGGTAAAAAATGAGTGGTAAATTATTATCGCGAACCACGGTTTTCTCAGCTTTCTCTGAACCAAATCTTTTGAAACTCGGCTTTAATAATTAGGACAATAGCCTCTAGACCTGGAGAAAATTTCATGACAATCCGTTCAGTAGTTAAGAAGTTATTCGTAAAAAATGAAAGAAAAAAATTGCGTTTTAAAATTCGTTATTTCATCGAGATATAATTATTTTATTTAATTAATATATTTAAATCTCACATACATTATTTAAATTTTATTTGCATAATAGATTAATTGCTTTGATTTTGTGGGTTTTAAAGAATTTTTTTTAATGATTGAGCATCAAAGTAAAGGCAATTAATTTAAATATATACAGTAACAGTCAAAATAAAATAAAAACAAATAGGCAACCAAGTTGCAAAGCTTTCCCGCTCTTAATTGGTTAGGGGGAAAGAATAAAAATTTTGATACCGTCAGTAGATATGGATAAATTAAATAAGAAAAATAGAAAATAATCATTTGTTTAACATAATTTTTCATCATCCAGCTTTCTAATAAAGATGAATGGAGGAGATTTCTATATATTGTTTGTGATTTCATTTTTATCTTCATTCGTCGATGTTTTTTTTTTTTCATTTGAACTCGTTATTTTTTTTTTTTTAACCGGGTATGTGATCAAAGGAAACATTTGACCAATTAAATGTTGGATGTTTGAAAATTGCAAAGAATGTAGTAAATAAAATGTTAATTTTTTTTTTTGTTTTTAAATTGGCAACACCGTCCATGTTCAGAGAGCATCCAAGTTAAGGACATGCATGCTTTTTATTTTCTACTTGTAATGATTTCATGTTTTATATTTTAATCCGGTGACTGACCGCACTCAATCCAAAGTTGTATGCTGTGCTTCCTCCCCACATCAGATTTTGTATTAATATTTGCAGTCTTATAGAGGACGTTATGAGGAGTCCAGGAAAAATAGTCGGGTCCCCAAATTCCCAAAAGGGCACAAAAAATTCATGAAAATTCAGTATTTGCTCATTGGAAAGCATTGTTTTGTCTTGCCTTATAAGAAATTAAAGCCAAATGAAAAATTAAAACTAATTAAAATAATTAAATAATTAAATCTCTCAAATGAAAAATAATAATTTATTTATTTACTTCTCAAACTCCCAACAGGGTTTCCCAGTTATAGGGAGAGTACATTACATCCATTGTACAAGATAGAAAATAAAAAAATAAATAAAAAATATATGAAGTGAAAATATACAATACAAAATAATGAAACATAAGAAATAAATATCCATCCATTAATTTCTCTATACCGAAAGTTCGTAAAAATCCATATACAATTAAATTTTTATTTTTTTTCCTTAGAGATCGGGGATGTGAATGAGATTGGTTGAATAGACAGACAGACAGACGGACGCTCCGCCATTATATTGATATATAACAATTTTAAACAAAATCGGAGCGAATTTTGAGTAAAAAAAACTGAAAAAGTACATCAGTAAAATACTAGTACTTTTTTAAAAGATTCGTGTCACGTCTCAGGGGGCTGCCTAACTTAAATATAAAATTTCAACCTCCTAGCTCTTTTGGTTCTTGAGATAATTTCTTCACAGACAGATCATGTCGCGAAAACCAGTTTTTTGGATTCAGGGGATCTCAAAACGTGTATATCCATCAAAATCTTGACATCATATTATTTGACATGAATCCAATACTTTCTCTCTATATCAATACATAAATAGGTAAGAGAAAGTAAAAATTCACGCGGAGACGTCTAATGAAGGCGGACTGTGCAGATAGAATAATTAATAAGTTCAGAGTTGACCGAGTTTTTTTTTTTTTTTTTTTTGAGAAAAATAAAAAAACTAAAAAACTACATCAGTAAAGTACTAGTACTCAAGAGTTCCCAAAGAAGTGATCTTCCTTAATTTGTTTTCTATACCGCGAATAGTAAATATTTAAGATTTGAAAGAAATCGGTAAAGGGAATACCGAGAAAAATGGAAAAAACTAAAAAAAAAAGTACATCAGTAAAGTACTAATACCCGAATTTCCCCAAAGATGAGACCTAGCGCAATTTCATATTAGTGCTGGAAATTGTATATATTTGAAATTTGAAAAAAATCGTTAGAGCCGTTTTTGACTTTTTTTACAGACAAACGTACATTGCTCGTTTAATAGTATTAGATTAGATAAATAAATAATAATTTTATATTCAACTACAGTCGAAAATTATAATTTTATGACTTAGCGGTTTTATATTTCTCGAAGCTACAATGTATATGCAGAGTGTTTTGTTTATTTACATATCGAGGTCATTAACTCTTTAAAATTAAATAAAAACGCAAAAATCAGATGATATTTTTGGGGAGATTATTATTTTTTTTTTTAATCGATCATTTTAAAAGACTTCTTTATTTTATTATTATTTTTTTTATTTTTTTTAAATATGAATGTTCCCGTTATGTTAATAAATTTTGCATCCCGCACCGGTGAGTCTCGAAACCGGCTTTTAAAATGCATTGCATTGACCTTCTAACACGTAGACAGGTAAAAAAAAAAAAAAAGAAAAACGTCACCAGCACAAGAGGCCAAGGAATTATGTAACCGATTAGCCAAAAACAGCTGGTCGACTTCACCGAAATAGTTAACGATATCAATTCAAAGTGTCAATTGAATCCCCCCTCCCTCCCCCCATTAGAACTGGTTTTATTTATTTATTTATTTAATTCCATATTTCAATGCGCTAGATTTCAATCGGTCAGGGTCCAGTTAGACCTCTTTTTCCTTCAATTGCTTGCCTATTTCCCATTTTTATTTATTTCAAGTTCTTTTATTAGAGTTAAAAAAAAAAAAAAACATTTATAAAATCCTTGCTCAGATAAATTATTTTTTTTATCTATTAGAAAACTATTTTCATTAGAAAGATGATAAGATAATTTTTAAACGTGTAATTTTATTCTAAAAATTATGATAATTCATTTTAACAATTAAAATTAAATTGGTCGCAATAGTCAATTAATATTTTGTGGGCATTGTTAGTTGGATTGTTGGAAATCAACAAAGGGGAATTAAAAACCAAACAAACAAAAAAGTTGGATGATAAATAGGCCAACAAATATCACGATCAAGATGAAATTGTTTTTTTTTATTTTTAAAAAATATATGATATTTTTTAATACAAATAGAAATATGAGACGTTTAGGGGAGATGTTTTGTATACTAAGAATAAAAAAAAAAAATCATAACCCATATGTGAATATTTCTATTGTTTTTAAAAAATGAAGATAGAAATTTTCTAGATTTTGAAATAAGAAAGGTTTCCAAAAAAAAAAAAAAAGGAAATGTATTCGTGTTTTTGTCCCGCTCTATTCCTATTTTATTTTTTATTAGCTGATATTTTAGGTCTAATTTAAGACCATCTTCAGAATCACACCAAATAATTCGAAGCCGATCATGAATTAGAACAATTGTTTTAAATCTATATATAATAATAGTGGGGTGGTCCGTCCGTCCGTCCGTCTGTCACGCTCTATTTGACCAACTTCCCGTTGAAATTTTGAAACGAAATTTTGCACTCTTTTAGAGGACGTTATGGAGAGTCCAGGAAAATTACTCGGATCCCCAAATTCCTACAACTTTTTGAGTTATTAATTTCTAAAGTTACAATTTCTCCCATAGGAAATATTTATGTATTCTTTGCATTTATGTATTCCATGATTGTAAACAAATCCTCAAGCAGGCACTGGATTGGAATAGTAATAATTTTTTTTCATAATTAAGAAAAGGCGAAGGACCGCCGCAGGGGGGCATAGTCGCTAGTAGATTTTATATTTGCTTATTTATATATTATAGGAATTGGAATTTAATCTGAAATGAAAAGTCAGCAAAAAAAAAAGAAATACAAAAACGTAGATGCTTCATGATTAAAATTTATTATTATTTAATAATTTCAATTAAAAGAATAAAGAATATTCTTCCAATCATTAAATGTTTGTCGATTTGCGATTTCTTAAAAATTCAGATTAATTAATTTGAATTGTCATTGTTGTTGTGAGTCAAAAAAAGATTTTTGTTTACTTTAATTGTTAGCAACAAACAACACAACGTTATTATAATTGTCGATATTTTAGAATAATTCTTTCAATTATGTTTTTATCAGAGTAAGGAGAAATATTAAGAGTACATAGGCCTAGATGATGTTTACCTTCATGTCGGAGATTATCTGTTGAAACATTCCCCCTAGGGCACTGCATTCTCGATCCAAGCTGGCTTCCATATCGATTTTGAGCTGAGGATTTTTCCGGGGGAAAATTATTATAGTAAATAAGTTGCTAAAAATGAGAGGTGCATGGTTTTTACGAGAGAGCAAATTGTAGAAGGGGGAGATGACGGGGAAACAGATCACACTATTGATTGGAGGCACGCTTGACACTTAACTGAAACGAACATGCCACTGTCCCCGGGAACCCACCGGGTGGGCCAAACCGAACTCACTAACAAACCGATTGTGATTTAATCCGATTCACGATCAAGTTTAGTAGAGGTTTGCTTTTAAAAAAAAAAGAAACAAACCTTTGAGATGGTTTATAATGTCACCTCGGCCAATGGCAATCATTAACTGGCTGCCAACTCTAATAGAAGAGCGGTCCACAAAAAGCCGCTGGGAGCGCTGCTAGAAGAGACCGCTAGCGCATTCTCTCCGCGGGCAGACCAACTAAAAATGTAAACAAAAGATAAGCGCAATTTATTCGAATTTTAAATTAGAACTGGGCCCTCGGGGCAGTGGCGGATCCAGAGGAGTTTCTCGGAGGGGTAATCTGGTGTGACTAGTCGCACAGCACACAATTTTTTCTTATTATCGGTAATTTAAAGGTGCATTCTGTAGTTGTTTACCAGAATTTATATACAAATCAAATTTTTGAGTATTAATTTTTAGAATTTTATATTAAAAACACAATTTTTTTCCCAAAAAAAATATTTTTCTCAAATCTCAGGGGGGTAATTACCCCCTTTACCCCCCCCCTTGTATCCGCCCTTGCCTGGGGGCTTGGAGTAGTTGGTAGCGTACCTGCCTTCTATACCGAACGTCGCGGGTTCGGACCCCAGGCAGTCCGATGATTTTATTTAAGGCGACACCCTTTAGAAATATGCAGATAGTTATTGAGACGTGCCGCAAACGGCTAAAAGTTTAAAAAATCGAATTTTTTTCACTTTTTTGTGCTTTGGTCACCCCCAGGTCACCCCTATTACTATATTAATTTTAGGTATCCCTGAATGAGAAAAAAAACATTAATTTTTGAGTTAATTATTATTTATTCTATTAGAGTATTTCTTTCTGCACAAATTGACATCACATTTAGTTTGATCTCATTAGCCGTTCGGAATCTACAGGGATTTTAAATTTCCAAAAACGATTTCCCGCCGAGTGCTCTCATCAGTGCCGGATTTACCACTAAGCCGACTAGGCCGCAGGCTAGAGGGGGCCGCAAACGTCAGTATTTTTTTCAATTTTTTTTTTTTTTTTTTTAATTATATATTCAAAGAAAATATATTTTTCACGGTTCGACTTATCTACTACACTACATGGGCAGGGCTACACTTCGTAAATTATAGCATAGCCTAGGCGACGGCGGCTTGGAGGCCCCAAACTGTCGTTTCTGGTAACAAAGAAATGTAAAATTTCATCACATTTTAAGGGCTGAAATAGCGTTAAAATCAATCTCCTGGTACCTAGTTTTAAAAAATTTTCCGGACGCCCCCCCCCCCCCGTTAGGAAGGGGGCCCCGCACAGGTTATTTGACCTAGGGCCTCTAGTTGTGTAAATCCGGCACTGGCTCTCATGCGGTAAAAAGAAGTCATATCAAAAAAAAAGATCCGGGGGTATTGAACCACTCTTTCTAAAACTATATTTAGATTTAATGTAGCTTTTATGGTCAAGTAGCTATGCGTTGCACAAGTAGGGCAATTTTTCAAAAAATTTTTGCCTAAAAAATTAGGTTTTTCGAGGAAAAAATTGATTTTCGAGTTAATTGCTCGGGATTTTTTATTTTATTTTATTTTTTTTTTATTTATTTATTTAAGAGATTCCCCTCTCCTATTTGGAGTTTAGGGTGTATTACATAGGTACAACAATTTTTTTTTTCTATTTCATAGCCTAAAAAACATTTACATACATATATCTACATAATTGAATATATTAGTATTTATTCTTTTCCTTCTTTTTATTTGGCGTTCTTTGCACCCTCGAGGATCCTGCACAACTTGATTATTTGTTTATTCGGTCCCGTCTTTCGTTGTCTCTATGTTTCGTTTTTCCTTCTTCCAGTCTTTTCCCTCGTCATCTAGCAGGTCATTTATTTTTTTGCACACCATAATATGTCCCAATGTCTCGTCCTGTATGTCACAAAATCTACATCTTCGTTGTCCCGTCCACAGTCCCCCTATGTCGTTCCCACACCTAAGTCTTGCCCAGGTCCTTATGTCTTGCTCATTTAAGTCTTTTCTTGTCAGGTAGTTCTCCATCCTTGTGTCTGCCTTTATTATCTTATAATATGGGCAATATGTCGTCGATCTTTCAATTCTTGTCCAGAGTCTTTGTGTCTCTTGATCCCTTGTCGTTGTGAGGATCCCCGCAACATCTACTCCGGCCAGGGCGGGCAGTCATCAGGTTGTGCAGAATCGGGCTTCCTGTTTCATAGGACTTCGCCAGGATGTTTTCCAACCAGGGGAGTTCGAAGCTCTTCTCAGAGGCAGATCTTCGGCCAGCGTTCTTCATCCATACCCATTATTTTCAGCAGATATCTAAATTTTCTCTCGAGTATGTTATTTAGGAGGCTTCTTCTGTCGAGTTCCATCTTCCAGAGGTAGTCTGGATTATTTTTTCTTACCCCTAGTGATGATTTCATATAACCTGCCATTACACGTTCCAGCTCGATTTCTTCTTTTCTTCCCCATTTTGCCCCATAAAGAATAGTTGGTGCCAAAATAGAGTCGAATAGGTAGATCTTCTTCTTCATGGATTTTATTCTCCCTCTCTTTGCAACTCCCTATAGGTGTCCCGCTAGGGTTTTATTTATTCTATTAGAGTATTTCTCCCTGCACAAATTGACATCACATTTAGTTTGATCTGATTAGCCGTTCGGAATCTACAGGGGTTAAAACTTTCAAATTAGAATTTACCGCAGCGCTTTAAAATGAAGTGATAGGAAAAAATCTGGTGTGACTGGACGCACAGCACACAACTTTCTCTTACCTTCGGTAATCGAAAGTTGTGTTCTGTGCTTGTCACACCAGATTTTTTGTGTCGACATGTATTTAGTTCCCGGCAGTAGGGAATATTTGAATTCAGATGTAAAATTTATAAGTATGGGAAAATATTTATATTTTGTTACCATGGCAACCATTTATCCTATCTTTCCTATGAAGCACAAGAGTAAAGTGTGCTTCAAACAATTTTGAGGGCAAAACGAGAATATACATTTGAAAGAGCATCTAAAAAATAATTGATTTTTGAATTTTAATCAAAATCGTTAGAGCGAATTTTGAGAAAATGGAAAAAAACTGAAAAAGTACATCAGTAAAGTACTAGTACTCTTTGGTCGATTTTGGATTAAAAGCTTATTTTCACGCCCTAGGAGGGTGCCTAACTTAAATATAAAATTTCAACCTCCTAGCTCAATTCCTTCATGCTTAAAATTGAACACACACAGACAGACACACAGACAGACAGACAGACAGACAGACAGACAGACAGACCATGTCGCGAAAACCACTTTTTTGGATTCAGGGGACCTCAAAACGTGAAGATCCATCAAAATCTCGACATCGAATTTTTGACATGAATCCAATACTTTCTCTCTATATATATATTACATATATACATAGGTAAGAGAAAGTAAAAAATAAAAGGTGAAATCTTTAGCTGAAAAACCATTCTTTCTAACCGTATATTCACCATAATTATACCTCTTAAAGCAGAATAGTTATTCAAGCCGCTAAACTTTTTTGTGCAATCCGCCCTCCCGGCCACTATGGACACATGATTTGTAAGACGTTGTCACCAGGCAGTGGCGTAACGTACGCCCTCGCAGACCCCGCGATGCGGGGGGCCCCGGACCTCGGGGGCCCACGGACCGGGCCGGGCTAAAAGACGGTAGCTCCGATAAAAACGGAAAAATTTAGATAAAAAAAAAATAATGAAAATTTCTCTTTGAGTGGGCCCGGGCTCTCAGAGCTCAGGTAAAAACGGTAAAAAATTTTTTGAAAATTTCTCTTTGAGATGGGCCTGGGACCCTCAGGTTTCAGGGATATACGGTATTTTAAAAATATTTTTTTGTATGGTCTAATAATGGGGCCCGACATAAAATTTGCGGGGGGCCC
Organism: Euborellia annulipes; assembly: GCA_023213315.1. Lineage (NCBI taxonomy): Eukaryota > Metazoa > Arthropoda > Insecta > Dermaptera > Anisolabididae > Euborellia > Euborellia annulipes. The sequence continues at coordinate 8,377 of JAKCPI010031804.1, read as the reverse complement.
AGCTAAAAAACGTTACGCTAGTGTCACCAGGGGTGTAGTGGAGCGGGAACGCTTGGGAACGCCGTTCTCACACTGGTTTCACTCTTTAAAATAATAACAAATAAAATTAAAAATATTTACGCAAATAAATAAAATAATATTTTACAAACTTTCGTGAGTGCCTCATATTTAGATTTTTGGGTAGTTCATAGTCTAGAATTGCACCAATTTCACTATTAATTTTTCTGAAATTTTCCTGGCGAGGGTCCCCAGAAGCACCCCCCCCCCCATTGGTAAGTCAAGTATTTAGCGTCCCCACGCTGAAAATTTTGGCACTACACCACTGGTTGTCACGTCAAAATAATAATTTATGTTGACATTAATTGGGTCATCAAGATATTCCCAAAATATCCCTAAAAAAAAGCGAAGGCGATAGAAGCGGGCGCCGAGGAGATGTTTCTGCCTCTCTGACGGTAAGTGCGCAGATGCATTATTATATTCTCATTATTTGAAAAAAATACCTATGATCTCGAATTAAAAAAATAAATATACAGGCTTCATAATTTTATATTTAATTTAATGAGCTCCGAAGATGGGAGAAGTTAAAATAAAAAGGTTTGGAATAAAATTAAAATTTTTATAATTCCCTCTCTTTTTTAATGATTCATTAATATAATTGCAAAATAAAAAAAGTTTGTAATAATTTATTTCTCTTAATTACTTAGATTTTTTTAAATACTCAAATTAATAATTAATTTTATTATTCCACTCGCAATTTTCTGTTTACAAAAGGGTGATCTATGGAATTGGCTTCCCATAATGGAGAGGGAATAGGGAGCTGAACGTGATCCGACTCCAATTCTGAAGTTCAACCATGTTGACTTTTTAAAAAAATATTAGATGTTTTATAAAACTTAAAAATAATTTTTTTTTTTAATTAATAAAATAATTTTAAGAAACGAGAAGTATTATCATTAAAATTTCTTTTTTCCGCTCAAGTTGAGGTGAATTGTGCGACACTTCTCTGCTTTGAGTGGCTCGTCTCTTTTTTCTCATCTTTGCTCGCCTCGCCTTCCTTGACAGGTCAATTACACAACGTCGAATTATTTTATTTTTCATCTCAATTATTTACACTTTCCAAGGTGAGTGATACATTTATATTTATTTAATTTGTTCAGAATTAATATTCTCAATGAATTCATTATTTGAAATAATATATTTAGGCTAAACTCGTGAGCAAACAAGTTTGCTTTGTCTATCGATGATTCTTTATTCTAACAAAATTTTTATTAATTATTCTTTTAATCTCTTCCTATTCAACTTAATTTTAATTTAATATTTATTAAATTATTTATTTTATTTGATCCATTCATTATTTTGTTCAACTCGGCCAACATTTCTAAATTTAATTTTATTTTCTTTGCAATTTTTTAAATTTCTAATTTCTTAAGATAATTAACAGCCCAAAAATATTATATTACATATTATGATTATCATATAATATTTATTATTTTTTT
>JAKCPI010031803.1:0-32461 GCA_023213315.1 Euborellia annulipes | reverse complement strand
TAAATAAATAAATACAAAAAATTACGCCTAGAAGTATTTTATTTTAGAGAGGGTGAGTTTTGGGGGTGGATTAATTAAATAAGGGTTTTAAAATTTATTTCACTTCCAATATATCCCCAATAAATAAATAAATACAAAAAATTACGCTTAGAAGTATTTTATTTTATAGAGGGTGAGTTTTGGGGTGGATTAATTAAATAAGGGTTTTAAAATTTATTTCACTTCCAATATATCCCTAATAAATAAATAAATACAAAAAATTACGCCTAGAAGTATTTTATTTTATAGAGGGTGAGTTTTGAGGGTGGATTAATTAAATAAGGGTTTTAAAATTTATTTCACTTCCAATATATCCCTAATAAATAAATAAATACAAAAAATTACGCCCAGAAGTATTTTATTTTAGAGAGGGTGAGTTTTGGGGGTGGATTAATTAAATAAGGGTTTTAAAATTTATTTCACTTCCAATATATCCCCAATAAATAAATAAATACCAAAAATTACGCCCAGAAGTATTTTATTTTAGAGAGGGTGGGTTTTGGGGGTGGATTAATTAAATAAGGGTTTTAAAATTTATTTCACTTCCAATATATCCCCAATAAATAAATAAATACCAAAAATTACGCCTAGAAGTATTTTATTTTAGAGAGGGTGGGTTTTGGGGGTGGATTAATTAAATAAGGGTTTTAAAATTTATTTCACTTCCAATATATCCCTAATAAATAAATAAATACCAAAAATTACGCCCAGAAGTATTTTATTTTAGAGAGGGTGGGTTTTGAGGGTGGATTAATTAAATAAGGGTTTTAAAATTTATTTCACTTCCAATATATCCCTAATAAATAAATAAATACCAAAAATTACGCCCAGAAGTATTTTATTTTAGAGAGGGTGGGTTTTGAGGGTGGATTAATTAAATAAGGGTTTTAAAATTTATTTCACTTCCAATATATCCCTAATAAATAAATAAATACCAAAAATTACGCCCAGAAGTATTTTATTTTAGAGAGGGTGGGTTTTGAGGGTGGATTAATTAAATAAGGGTTTTAAAATTTATTTCACTTCCAATATATCCCTAATAAATAAATAAATACCAAAAATTACGCCCAGAAGTATTTTATTTTAGAGAGGGTGGGTTTTGAGGGTGGATTAATTAAATAAGGGTTTTAAAATTTATTTCACTTCCAATATATCCCTAATAAATAAATAAATACCAAAAATTACGCCCAGAAGTATTTTATTTTAGAGAGGGTGGGTTTTGAGGGTGGATTAATTAAATAAGGGTTTTAAAATTTATTTCACTTCCAATATATCCCTAATAAATAAATAAATACCAAAAATTACGCCCAGAAGTATTTTATTTTAGAGAGGGTGGGTTTTGAGGGTGGATTAATTAAATAAGGGTTTTAAAATTTATTTCACTTCCAATATATCCCTAATAAATAAATAAATACCAAAAATTACGCCCAGAAGTATTTTATTTTAGAGAGGGTGGGTTTTGAGGGTGGATTAATTAAATAAGGGTTTTAAAATTTATTTCACTTCCAATATATCCCTAATAAATAAATAAATACCAAAAATTACGCCCAGAAGTATTTTATTTTAGAGAGGGTGGGTTTTGAGGGTGGATTAATTAAATAAGGGTTTTAAAATTTATTTCACTTCCAATATATCCCTAATAAATAAATAAATACCAAAAATTACGCCCAGAAGTATTTTATTTTAGAGAGGGTGGGTTTTGAGGGTGGATTAATTAAATAAGGGTTTTAAAATTTATTTCACTTCCAATATATCCCTAATAAATAAATAAATACCAAAAATTACGCCCAGAAGTATTTTATTTTAGAGAGGGTGGGTTTTGAGGGTGGATTAATTAAATAAGGGTTTTAAAATTTATTTCACTTCCAATATATCCCTAATAAATAAATAAATACAAAAAATTACGCCCAGAAGTATTTTATTTTAGAGAGGGTGGGTTTTGAGGGTGGATTAATTAAATAAGGGTTTTAAAATTTATTTCACTTCCAATATATCCCTAATAAATAAATAAATACCAAAAATTACGCCCAGAAGTATTTTATTTTAGAGAGGGTGGGTTTTGAGGGTGGATTAATTAAATAAGGGTTTTAAAATTTATTTCACTTCCAATATATCCCTAATAAATAAATAAATACCAAAAATTACGCCCAGAAGTATTTTATTTTAGAGAGGGTGGGTTTTGAGGGTGGATTAATTAAATAAGGGTTTTAAAATTTATTTCACTTCCAATATATCCCTAATAAATAAATAAATACCAAAAATTACGCCCAGAAGTATTTTATTTTAGAGAGGGTGGGTTTTGAGGGTGGATTAATTAAATAAGGGTTTTAAAATTTATTTCACTTCCAATATATCCCTAATAAATAAATAAATACCAAAAATTACGCCCAGAAGTATTTTATTTTAGAGAGGGTGGGTTTTGAGGGTGGATTAATTAAATAAGGGTTTTAAAATTTATTTCACTTCCAATATATCCCTAATAAATAAATAAATACCAAAAATTACGCCCAGAAGTATTTTATTTTAGAGAGGGTGGGTTTTGAGGGTGGATTAATTAAATAAGGGTTTTAAAATTTATTTCACTTCCAATATATCCCTAATAAATAAATAAATACCAAAAATTACGCCCAGAAGTATTTTATTTTAGAGAGGGTGGGTTTTGAGGGTGGATTAATTAAATAAGGGTTTTAAAATTTATTTCACTTCCAATATATCCCTAATAAATAAATAAATACAAAAAATTACGCCCAGAAGTATTTTATCTTAGAGAGGGTGGGTTTTCGGGGTGTGTAAAGCAAGTGAGTCTTTTAATAGTTATTTAATAAAGAGATATCGATTTTATTCCCAACAGAATAAATCCCCGTTAGTTTGTTTTCAAATGAAAAGTATTTTTTTATAAATAGAGAACTTATGTGATAATTATATTTCTTGGGCGCAGAGATAGCAATGCTGTCTCTCTATCGATCGATGCCTGCCTGCATGTCTCCAGTTGAACTCGAGTCGTGTCGTGAGTCACTCCGTTCGTCTCTCGCGCGTGTTTAATTAGTTTATTTTCTATTGTGTTGTGTTATTTGTGCAATTAAGACGTTCATCCACCTGCTCGTTTGGTCATCTTATCATTCAGGTATTGAATATTTCCTTATCTCATTTGCATAACGGATTAACTAACATTTTATAATTATTTATATTTTCACTTTTTTTTCTCTCTTTTTAATAAACTCATAATAGTATCCAATTTGTAATTATAACACTCTGATAAAGTATGACACCCACCCAGGGGGTGGGAGGGTGTAAATCACCCCCTTCTATTAAACTAAAATATTATTTTTTCTTGATAGAATTTAAAAACAAAAATTCTTTATTAATTCACTATTATTAACATGTTTTTCTTTAATCAAATGGGAAGTCCGTTCTCTTTCTCTCTCCCCCACCCCCCACCCCCACCCCACCCCATGACGTCCCAACAAAAACTCTTTTTTTATCATAATTACAAATTGAAAAATTAAATTCATAAATTTCGTTATTTGTGCAAAAACGACGCGACGTTCGTTCACCCCCCAAATTCACGACTCCCCGTTTGATGATCTAATTATTAACGTATTTAATAAAGAGGGATGAGAGAGGGTGTAATCGGGGACACCCTTCTTAGACACCAAATTACTATTATAAATAAAATTTCTAAATTTTTATAAAATTCTTTCCTCCAATCAATTGGGGCGTGTTCTCCCTCCCTCCCCTTAACGAGAGGAGTTTTTCAGTGAGGGGGCGAGGTAATCTGGTGTGAGTGATTGCACAGTACACAACTTTTTCTTATTTTCGGTAATTTAAAGTTGCATTCTGTATTTGTTTGTATTGAAATAGATTTGAACAAACAAACACACCCCTTCTGAGCATTTTGAGGGACCCACCCCCATTTTTTTGAATTAGGGACCCTCAAAACGCGTATTTCTTTTAATATTCTCGACATCGATTTCCCCACCCCCCCCCCCTCCATTTTATTGAAAAGATTTGAACAAACAACACACCCCTTCTGAGCATTTTGAGGGACCCACCCCCATTTTTTTGAATTAGGGACCCTCAAAACGCGTATTTCTTTTAATATTCTCGACATCGAATTTTTGACATGATCGCAATATTACATATATTTTCACTTTTTTTCTCTTTTTAATATACTCATAATAATTTGTAATTATAAAGTATGACCCCCAGGGAGTGGGAGGGTGTAAATCACACCCTTTTAATAAACTAAAATACCATTTTTCTTAATAGATAAAATTTAAAAACAAAACTTATTTATTAACATGTTTTTCTTTAATCAAATGGGAAGTCCGTTCTCTTTTTCGCTCTCCCCCCCCCCCCACCCCATGCTTTTCTATCATAATTACTAATTAAAATTTTTTTTTAATTGAAAAAATAAATTCTATTTCGCTGTTTGATTTTTTATTAAAATCAGTAATTTTCAAAGCCTGGAGTTCCCTAGAAGAAGCAGGCACACTAAGTCTCTCTGCTCAACTTAACTTAAAGAGTAAAAATTATTCCCAATTATCTTTTTGTGTGACATTAAAAAGTGAAATACTTTATATGAAACTAGCTGCAAGACCCGCCTTCAGCTTGGACCCTTGCTCACCTTCGGCGAACATGTCACCGTCGAGGAAGGACAAAATTTTTACCAATTTAGGATTTCAATTAAAAATATCTCTGTGAAATATAATTGGGAATAATTTTTACTCTTTAAGTTAAGTTGAGCAGAGAGACTTGTTAGTGTGCCTGCTTCTTCTAGGGAAGTGCAAGTCGAGTCTCTAAGTTTATCGGTCCCGTCGTTCGTTTAGTGTACTTATTTAACCCTAGAACGCACAAGCTTTTTCGAAACGCAAAGTCACAAGGCCTCTCTGGCCCACTTTATGTTTAATGAGTTTTTCAACACATTTTTGAATAATTATATTAATTTTTCTACTTTCTCTTACCTATGTATATATGTAATATATATATAGAGAGAAAGTATTGGATTCATGTCAAAAATTCGATGTCGAGATTTTGGTGGATCTTCACGTTTTGAGGTCCCCTGAATCCAAAAAAGGTGGTTTTCGCGACATGGTCTGTCTGTCTGTCTGTCTGTGTTCAATTTTAAGCATGAAGAAATTGAGCTATGAGGGTGAAATTGTATATTTAAGTTAAACACCCCTCTGAGGCGTGAAACTAAGCTTTTAATCAAAATCGGCCAAAGAGTACTAGTACTTTACTGATGTACCATCTATTGCAAAAGTATTGAGAATGCCTATGAGTTGGGCAGCCAGACTTGCACAGACAACAAAAGCTTCCTTGCCTCTGTACCTGCTACCTTTTTCTAAGTAGACAATAGGCCGTACGACCTTTTATCACAAAAGAACCACTATAAAAATTTATTTTTTTAATAAAAAATAAAAATATTTTATTTTAAAGATGTATCGAAATAAAAATTCTTTCAATGTTTTAATTAGAAAAAAACAACAAAATTTTGTTTTTTAATTAAATTCGCAGCATAGTTCAAACTCGTTTTAGATTATTTCTAAAAATGACAAAGTTTCATGACAATTCGACTTTTGAAGTAATTTAGTGGCATCGTTTGGTAGGCTTTAATTAATTAAAATTAGGTGGAGGAAACCACCCTTTATGCCGATGATCTCATTTAAGCAGGGCCGCAGACAGACTTGACGGGCCCCGGGGCTACTTACTAATACCCCCCCCCAAAAAAAAAAAACTAAGTTTTTTTTTTAGTATATAAAAGGCTATTGTGGCCTTCATGCCAACAATTTTTTACACAGTTTTTGAGATACTTTTGAAATAGTTATACCTAGCTTAAAATATTTATTAAATAAAATTGAAATTTTTTCAAAATTTTCTAACCAAAGAGTTACAATAATTTATCGAGGCCAGATCCGGACAGAGAAATTCGGGGGAAATCTGGGGGGATGAAAAATTTTTTGAAAATTAGTCTGAGGGCCCCGGGGCCTATTTAAAGAGAAATTTTCTTTGTTTTTATCTAAATTTTTCCGTTTTTACTTGAGCCCTGAGGGCCCCGGGACCTATTAAAGAGAAATTTTCTTTGTTTTTATCTAAATTTTTCCGTTTTTACTTGAGCCCTGAGGGCCCGGGGCCTCCAGGCCCCGGGACCTATTTAAAGAGAAATTTTGTTTTTTTTTTATCTAAATTTTTCCGTTTTTACTTGAGCCCTGAGGGCCCCGGGGCCTATTTAAAGAGAAATTTTGTTTTTTTTTATCTAAATTTTTCCGTTTTTACTTGAGCCCTGAGGGCCCCGGGGCCTATTTAAAGAGAAATTTTGTTTTTTTTTTATCTAAATTTTTCCGTTTTTACTTGAGCCCTGAGGGCCCCGGGGCCTATTTAAAGAGAAATTTTGTTTTTTTTTATCTAAATTTTTCCGTTTTTACTTGAGCCCTGAGGGCCCCGGGACCTATTTAAAGAGAAATTTTGTTTTTTTTTATCTAAATTTTTCCGTTTTTACTTGAGCCCTGAGGGCCCCGGGACCTATTTAAAGAGAAATTTTGTTTTTTTTTATCTAAATTTTTCCGTTTTTACTTGAGCCCTGAGGGCCCCGGGACCTATTTAAAGAGAAATTTTGTTTTTTTTTATCTAAATTTTTCCGTTTTTACTTGAGCCCTGAGGGCCCCGGGACCTATTTAAAGAGAAATTTTGTTTTTTTTTATCTAAATTTTTCCGTTTTTACTTGAGCCCTGAGGGCCCCGGGACCTATTTAAAGAGAAATTTTGTTTTTTTTTTATCTAAATTTTTCCGTTTTTACTTGAGCCCTGAGGGCCCCGGGGCCTATTTAAAGAGAAATTTTGTTTTTTTTTATCTAAATTTTTCCGTTTTTACTTGAGCCCTGAGGGCCCCGGGGCCTATTTAAAGAGAAATTTTGTTTTTTTTTATCTAAATTTTTCCGTTTTTACTTGAGCCCTGAGGGCCCCGGGACCTATTTAAAGAGAAATTTTGTTTTTTTTTATCTAAATTTTTCCGTTTTTACTTGAGCCCTGAGGGCCCCGGGGCCTATTTAAAGAGAAATTTTGTTTTTTTTTATCTAAATTTTTCCGTTTTTACTTGAGCCCTGAGGGCCCCGGGACCTATTTAAAGAGAAATTTTGTTTTTTTTTATCTAAATTTTTCCTGTTTTATGGCCCTGGGCCCCGGGCCTTTTAAAGAGAAATTTTTAAAATTTCTAGCCCAGGGCCCGGGCCTATTAAAAAATTTTAAAATTTTACTAGCCCAGCCCCAACCATTAAAGAAAATTTTTAACAAATTTTCCTTTATAGCCCAGGCCCGGCAAAAATTTCCATTTACTTGAGCCCTGAGGGCCCCGGGACCTATTTAAAGAGAAATTTTGTTTTTTTTTATCTAAATTTTTCCGTTTTTACTTGAGCCCTGAGGGCCCCGGGGCCTATTTAAAGAGAAATTTTGTTTTTTTTTTTATCTAAATTTTTCCGTTTTTACTTGAGCCCTGAGGGCCCCGGGGCCTATTTAAAGAGAAATTTTGTTTTTTTTTTATCTAAATTTTTCCGTTTTTACTTGAGCCCTGAGGGCCCCGGGGCCTATTTAAAGAGAAATTTTGTTTTTTTTTATCTAAATTTTTCCGTTTTTACTTGAGCCCTGAGGGCCCCGGGGCCTATTTAAAGAGAAATTTTGTTTTTTTTTATCTAAATTTTTCCGTTTTTACTTGAGCCCTGAGGGCCCCGGGACCTATTTAAAGAGAAATTTTGTTTTTTTTTTATCTAAATTTTTCCGTTTTTACTTGAGCCCTGAGGGCCCCGGGGCCTATTTAAAGAGAAATTTTGTTTTTTTTTATCTAAATTTTTCCGTTTTTACTTGAGCCCTGAGGGCCCCGGGGCCTATTTAAAGAGAAATTTTGTTTTTTTTTATCTAAATTTTTCCGTTTTTACTTGAGCCCTGAGGGCCCCGGGGCCTATTTAAAGAGAAATTTTGTTTTTTTTTATCTAAATTTTTCCGTTTTTACTTGAGCCCTGAGGGCCCCGGGGCCTATTTAAAGAGAAATTTTGTTTTTTTTTATCTAAATTTTTCCGTTTTTACTTGAGCCCTGAGGGCCCCGGGGCCTATTTAAAGAGAAATTTTGTTTTTTTTTTATCTAAATTTTTCCGTTTTTACTTGAGCCCTGAGGGCCCCGGACCTATTTAAAGAAGAAATCCCTTTGATACAAAAATTTCTTTTATAGCCGGCCGCTATTTAAAAAATTTCTTTTTTTTAATCTAAATTTTCCAAAAAAAATCCAATTTTTAATAGCCCCCTAGGGCAAGGAAAAATTTAGAAAAACAAAATTTCTCTTTCCCCCCCCCCCCCTTTAAAATTTCCGTTTTTACTTGAGCCCTGAGGGCCCCGGGGCCTATTTAAAGAGAAATTTTTTTTTTTTTTTATCTAAATTTTTCCGTTTTTACTTGAGCCCTGAGGGCCCCGGGGCCTATTTAAAGAGAAATTTTGTTTTTTTTTATCTAAATTTTTCCGTTTTTACTTGAGCCCTGAGGGCCCCGGGGCCTATTTAAAGAGAAATTTTGTTTTTTTTTTATCTAAATTTTTCCGTTTTTACTTGAGCCCTGAGGGCCCCGGGGCCTATTTAAAGAGAAATTTTGTTTTTTTTTATCTAAATTTTTCCGTTTTTACTTGAGCCCTGAGGGCCCCGGGGCCTATTTAAAGAGAAATTTTGTTTTTTTTTTTATCTAAATTTTTCCGTTTTTACTTGAGCCCTGAGGGCCCCGGGACCTATTTAAAGAGAAATTTTGTTTTTTTTTATCTAAATTTTTCCGTTTTTACTTGAGCCCTGAGGGCCCCGGGACCTATTTAAAGAGAAATTTTGTTTTTTTTTTATCTAAATTTTTCCGTTTTTACTTGAGCCCTGAGGGCCCCGGGGCCTATTTAAAGAGAAATTTTGTTTTTTTTATCTAAATTTTTCCGTTTTTACTTGAGCCCTGAGGGCCCCGGGGCCTATTTAAAGAGAAATTTTGTTTTTTTTTTATCTAAATTTTTCCGTTTTTACTTGAGCCCTGAGGGCCCCGGGGCCTATTTAAAGAGAAATTTTGTTTTTTTTTTATCTAAATTTTTCCGTTTTTACTTGAGCCCTGAGGGCCCCGGGGCCTATTTAAAGAGAAATTTTGTTTTTTTTTATCTAAATTTTTCCGTTTTTACTTGAGCCCTGAGGGCCCCGGGGCCTATTTAAAGAGAAATTTTCTTTTTTTTTATCTAAATTTTTCCGTTTTTACTTGAGCCCTGAGGGCCCCGGGGCCTATTTAAAGAGAAATTTTGTTTTTTTTTATCTAAATTTTTCCGTTTTTACTTGAGCCCTGAGGGCCCCGGGACCTATTTAAAGAGAAATTTTGTTTTTTTTTTATCTAAATTTTTCCGTTTTTACTTGAGCCCTGAGGGCCCCGGGGCCTATTTAAAGAGAAATTTTGTTTTTTTTTATCTAAATTTTTCCGTTTTTACTTGAGCCCTGAGGGCCCCGGGGCCTATTTAAAGAGAAATTTTGTTTTTTTTTATCTAAATTTTTCCGTTTTTACTTGAGCCCTGAGGGCCCCGGGACCTATTTAAAGAGAAATTTTGTTTTTTTTTTATCTAAATTTTTCCGTTTTTACTTGAGCCCTGAGGGCCCCGGGGCCTATTTAAAGAGAAATTTTGCTTTTTTTTATCTAAATTTTTCCGTTTTTACTTGAGCCCTGAGGGCCCCGGGGCCTATTTAAAGAGAAATTTTGTTTTTTTTTATCTAAATTTTTCCGTTTTTACTTGAGCCCTGAGGGCCCCGGGGCCTATTTAAAGAGAAATTTTGTTTTTTTTTATCTAAATTTTTCCGTTTTTACTTGAGCCCTGAGGGCCCCGGGGCCTATTTAAAGAGAAATTTTGTTTTTTTTTATCTAAATTTTTCCGTTTTTACTTGAGCCCTGAGGGCCCCGGGGCCTATTTAAAGAGAAATTTTGTTTTTTTTTATCTAAATTTTTCCGTTTTTACTTGAGCCCTGAGGGCCCCGGGGCCTATTTAAAGAGAAATTTTGTTTTTTTTTATCTAAATTTTTCCGTTTTTACTTGAGCCCTGAGGGCCCCGGGGCCTATTTAAAGAGAAATTTTGTTTTTTTTTATCTAAATTTTTCCGTTTTTACTTGAGCCCTGAGGGCCCCGGGGCCTATTTAAAGAGAAATTTTGTTTTTTTTTATCTAAATTTTTCCGTTTTTACTTGAGCCCTGAGGGCCCCGGGGCCTATTTAAAGAGAAATTTTGTTTTTTTTTATCTAAATTTTTCCGTTTTTACTTGAGCCCTGAGGGCCCCGGGGCCTATTTAAAGAGAAATTTTGTTTTTTTTTATCTAAATTTTTCCGTTTTTACTTGAGCCCTGAGGGCCCCGGGGCCTATTTAAAGAGAAATTTTGTTTTTTTTTTATCTAAATTTTTCCGTTTTTACTTGAGCCCTGAGGGCCCCGGGGCCTATTTAAAGAGAAATTTTGTTTTTTTTTATCTAAATTTTTCCGTTTTTACTTGAGCCCTGAGGGCCCCGGGGCCTATTTAAAGAGAAATTTTGTTTTTTTTTATCTAAATTTTTCCGTTTTTACTTGAGCCCTGAGGGCCCCGGGGCCTATTTAAAGAGAAATTTTGTTTTTTTTTTATCTAAATTTTTCCGTTTTTACTTGAGCCCTGAGGGCCCCGGGGCCTATTTAAAGAGAAATTTTGTTTTTTTTTATCTAAATTTTTCCGTTTTTACTTGAGCCCTGAGGGCCCCGGGGCCTATTTAAAGAGAAATTTTGTTTTTTTTTTATCTAAATTTTTCCGTTTTTACTTGAGCCCTGAGGGCCCCGGGGCCTATTTAAAGAGAAATTTTGTTTTTTTTTTATCTAAATTTTTCCGTTTTTACTTGAGCCCTGAGGGCCCCGGGGCCTATTTAAAGAGAAATTTTGTTTTTTTTTATCTAAATTTTTCCGTTTTTACTTGAGCCCTGAGGGCCCCGGGACCTATTTAAAGAGAAATTTTGTTTTTTTTTATCTAAATTTTTCCGTTTTTACTTGAGCCCTGAGGGCCCCGGGGCCTATTTAAAGAGAAATTTTGTTTTTTTTTATCTAAATTTTTCCGTTTTTACTTGAGCCCTGAGGGCCCCGGGGCCTATTTAAAGAGAAATTTTGTTTTTTTTTTATCTAAATTTTTCCGTTTTTACTTGAGCCCTGAGGGCCCCGGGGCCTATTTAAAGAGAAATTTTGTTTTTTTTTTATCTAAATTTTTCCGTTTTTACTTGAGCCCTGAGGGCCCCGGGGCCTATTTAAAGAGAAATTTTGTTTTTTTTTATCTAAATTTTTCCGTTTTTACTTGAGCCCTGAGGGCCCCGGGGCCTATTTAAAGAGAAATTTTGTTTTTTTTTATCTAAATTTTTCCGTTTTTACTTGAGCCCTGAGGGCCCCGGGGCCTATTTAAAGAGAAATTTTGTTTTTTTTTATCTAAATTTTTCCGTTTTTACTTGAGCCCTGAGGGCCCCGGGGCCTATTTAAAGAGAAATTTTGTTTTTTTTTATCTAAATTTTTCCGTTTTTACTTGAGCCCTGAGGGCCCCGGGGCCTATTTAAAGAGAAATTTTGTTTTTTTTTATCTAAATTTTTCCGTTTTTACTTGAGCCCTGAGGGCCCCGGGGCCTATTTAAAGAGAAATTTTGTTTTTTTTTATCTAAATTTTTCCGTTTTTACTTGAGCCCTGAGGGCCCCGGGGCCTATTTAAAGAGAAATTTTGTTTTTTTTTATCTAAATTTTTCCGTTTTTACTTGAGCCCTGAGGGCCCCGGGGCCTATTTAAAGAGAAATTTTGTTTTTTTTTATCTAAATTTTTCCGTTTTTACTTGAGCCCTGAGGGCCCCGGGGCCTATTTAAAGAGAAATTTTGTTTTTTTTTATCTAAATTTTTCCGTTTTTACTTGAGCCCTGAGGGCCCCGGGGCCTATTTAAAGAGAAATTTTGTTTTTTTTTATCTAAATTTTTCCGTTTTTACTTGAGCCCTGAGGGCCCCGGGGCCTATTTAAAGAGAAATTTTGCTTTTTTTTTATCTAAATTTTTCCGTTTTTACTTGAGCCCTGAGGGCCCCGGGGCCTATTTAAAGAGAAATTTTGTTTTTTTTTTATCTAAATTTTTCCGTTTTTACTTGAGCCCTGAGGGCCCCGGGGCCTATTTAAAGAGAAATTTTGTTTTTTTTTTATCTAAATTTTTCCGTTTTTACTTGAGCCCTGAGGGCCCCGGGGCCTATTTAAAGAGAAATTTTGTTTTTTTTTATCTAAATTTTTCCGTTTTTACTTGAGCCCTGAGGGCCCCGGGGCCTATTTAAAGAGAAATTTTGTTTTTTTTTATCTAAATTTTTCCGTTTTTACTTGAGCCCTGAGGGCCCCGGGGCCTATTTAAAGAGAAATTTTGTTTTTTTTTATCTAAATTTTTCCGTTTTTACTTGAGCCCTGAGGGCCCCGGGGCCTATTTAAAGAGAAATTTTGTTTTTTTTTATCTAAATTTTTCCGTTTTTACTTGAGCCCTGAGGGCCCCGGGGCCTATTTAAAGAGAAATTTTGTTTTTTTTTTATCTAAATTTTTCCGTTTTTACTTGAGCCCTGAGGGCCCCGGGGCCTATTTAAAGAGAAATTTTGTTTTTTTTTTATCTAAATTTTTCCGTTTTTACTTGAGCCCTGAGGGCCCCGGGGCCTATTTAAAGAGAAATTTTGTTTGTTTTTATCTAAATTTTTCCGTTTTTACTTGAGCCCTGAGGGCCCCGGGGCCTATTTAAAGAGAAATTTTGCTTTGTTTTTATCTAAATTTTTCCGTTTTTACTTGAGCCCTGAGGGCCCCGGGGCCTATTTAAAGAGAAATTTTGTTTTTTTTTATCTAAATTTTTCCGTTTTTACTTGAGCCCTGAGGGCCCCGGGGCCTATTTAAAGAGAAATTTTCTTTTTTTTTATCTAAATTTTTCCGTTTTTACTTGAGCCCTGAGGGCCCCGGGGCCTATTTAAAGAGAAATTTTGCTTTGTTTTTATCTAAATTTTTCCGTTTTTACTTGAGCCCTGAGGGCCCCGGGGCCTATTTAAAGAGAAATTTTGTTTGTTTTTATCTAAATTTTTCCGTTTTTACTTGAGCCCTGAGGGCCCCGGGGCCTATTTAAAGAGAAATTTTGCTTTTTTTTATCTAAATTTTTCCGTTTTTACTTGAGCCCTGAGGGCCCCGGGGCCTATTTAAAGAGAAATTTTGTTTTTTTTTATCTAAATTTTTCCGTTTTTACTTGAGCCCTGAGGGCCCCGGGGCCTATTTAAAGAGAAATTTTGTTTGTTTTTATCTAAATTTTTCCGTTTTTACTTGAGCCCTGAGGGCCCCGGGGCCTATTTAAAGAGAAATTTTGTTTTTTTTTATCTAAATTTTTCCGTTTTTACTTGAGCCCTGAGGGCCCCGGGGCCTATTTAAAGAGAAATTTTGTTTTTTTTTTATCTAAATTTTTCCGTTTTTACTTGAGCCCTGAGGGCCCCGGGGCCTATTTAAAGAGAAATTTTGTTTTTTTTTATCTAAATTTTTCCGTTTTTACTTGAGCCCTGAGGGCCCCGGGGCCTATTTAAAGAGAAATTTTCTTTGTTTTTTATCTAAATTTTTCCGTTTTTACTTGAGCCCTGAGGGCCCCGGGGCCTATTTAAAGAGAAATTTTGCTTTTTTTTTATCTAAATTTTTCCGTTTTTACTTGAGCCCTGAGGGCCCCGGGGCCTATTTAAAGAGAAATTTTGTTTTTTTTTTATCTAAATTTTTCCGTTTTTACTTGAGCCCTGAGGGCCCCGGGGCCTATTTAAAGAGAAATTTTGTTTTTTTTTATCTAAATTTTTCCGTTTTTACTTGAGCCCTGAGGGCCCCGGGGCCTATTTAAAGAGAAATTTTGTTTTTTTTTATCTAAATTTTTCCGTTTTTACTTGAGCCCTGAGGGCCCCGGGGCCTATTTAAAGAGAAATTTTCTTTGTTTTTATCTAAATTTTTCCGTTTTTACTTGAGCCCTGAGGGCCCCGGGGCCTATTTAAAGAGAAATTTTGTTTGTTTTTATCTAAATTTTTCCGTTTTTACTTGAGCCCTGAGGGCCCCGGGGCCTATTTAAAGAGAAATTTTCTTTTTTTTTTATCTAAATTTTTCCGTTTTTACTTGAGCCCTGAGGGCCCCGGGGCCTATTTAAAGAGAAATTTTGTTTGTTTTTATCTAAATTTTTCCGTTTTTACTTGAGCCCTGAGGGCCCCGGGGCCTATTTAAAGAGAAATTTTCTTTGTTTTTATCTAAATTTTTCCGTTTTTACTTGAGCCCTGAGGGCCCCGGGGCCTATTTAAAGAGAAATTTTGTTTTTTTTTATCTAAATTTTTCCGTTTTTACTTGAGCCCTGAGGGCCCCGGGGCCTATTTAAAGAGAAATTTTCTTTGTTTTTTATCTAAATTTTTCCGTTTTTACTTGAGCCCTGAGGGCCCCGGGGCCTATTTAAAGAGAAATTTTGCTTTGTTTTTATCTAAATTTTTCCGTTTTTACTTGAGCCCTGAGGGCCCCGGGGCCTATTTAAAGAGAAATTTTGTTTTTTTTTATCTAAATTTTTCCGTTTTTACTTGAGCCCTGAGGGCCCCGGGGCCTATTTAAAGAGAAATTTTCTTTGTTTTTATCTAAATTTTTCCGTTTTTACTTGAGCCCTGAGGGCCCCGGGGCCTATTTAAAGAGAAATTTTGTTTTTTTTTATCTAAATTTTTCCGTTTTTACTTGAGCCCTGAGGGCCCCGGGGCCTATTTAAAGAGAAATTTTCTTTTTTTTTATCTAAATTTTTCCGTTTTTACTTGAGCCCTGAGGGCCCCGGGGCCTATTTAAAGAGAAATTTTCTTTGTTTTTATCTAAATTTTTCCGTTTTTACTTGAGCCCTGAGGGCCCCGGGGCCTATTTAAAGAGAAATTTTGTTTTTTTTTATCTAAATTTTTCCGTTTTTACTTGAGCCCTGAGGGCCCCGGGGCCTATTTAAAGAGAAATTTTGTTTTTTTTTATCTAAATTTTTCCGTTTTTACTTGAGCCCTGAGGGCCCCGGGGCCTATTTAAAGAGAAATTTTCTTTTTTTTTATCTAAATTTTTCCGTTTTTACTTGAGCCCTGAGGGCCCCGGGGCCTATTTAAAGAGAAATTTTCTTTTTTTTTATCTAAATTTTTCCGTTTTTACTTGAGCCCTGAGGGCCCCGGGGCCTATTTAAAGAGAAATTTTGTTTTTTTTTTATCTAAATTTTTCCGTTTTTACTTGAGCCCTGAGGGCCCCGGGGCCTATTTAAAGAGAAATTTTGTTTTTTTTTTATCTAAATTTTTCCGTTTTTACTTGAGCCCTGAGGGCCCCGGGGCCTATTTAAAGAGAAATTTTGTTTTTTTTTTATCTAAATTTTTCCGTTTTTACTTGAGCCCTGAGGGCCCCGGGGCCTATTTAAAGAGAAATTTTGTTTTTTTTTATCTAAATTTTTCCGTTTTTACTTGAGCCCTGAGGGCCCCGGGGCCTATTTAAAGAGAAATTTTCTTTTTTTTTATCTAAATTTTTCCGTTTTTACTTGAGCCCTGAGGGCCCCGGGGCCTATTTAAAGAGAAATTTTGTTTTTTTTTATCTAAATTTTTCCGTTTTTACTTGAGCCCTGAGGGCCCCGGGGCCTATTTAAAGAGAAATTTTGTTTTTTTTTTATCTAAATTTTTCCGTTTTTACTTGAGCCCTGAGGGCCCCGGGGCCTATTTAAAGAGAAATTTTGTTTTTTTTTTATCTAAATTTTTCCGTTTTTACTTGAGCCCTGAGGGCCCCGGGGCCTATTTAAAGAGAAATTTTGTTTGTTTTTATCTAAATTTTTCCGTTTTTACTTGAGCCCTGAGGGCCCCGGGGCCTATTTAAAGAGAAATTTTCTTTTTTTTTATCTAAATTTTTCCGTTTTTACTTGAGCCCTGAGGGCCCCGGGGCCTATTTAAAGAGAAATTTTGTTTTTTTTTATCTAAATTTTTCCGTTTTTACTTGAGCCCTGAGGGCCCCGGGGCCTATTTAAAGAGAAATTTTGTTTTTTTTTATCTAAATTTTTCCGTTTTTACTTGAGCCCTGAGGGCCCCGGGGCCTATTTAAAGAGAAATTTTGTTTTTTTTTATCTAAATTTTTCCGTTTTTACTTGAGCCCTGAGGGCCCCGGGGCCTATTTAAAGAGAAATTTTGTTTTTTTTTATCTAAATTTTTCCGTTTTTACTTGAGCCCTGAGGGCCCCGGGGCCTATTTAAAGAGAAATTTTGTTTTTTTTTATCTAAATTTTTCCGTTTTTACTTGAGCCCTGAGGGCCCCGGGGCCTATTTAAAGAGAAATTTTGTTTTTTTTTTATCTAAATTTTTCCGTTTTTACTTGAGCCCTGAGGGCCCCGGGACCTATTTAAAGAGAAATTTTGTTTTTTTTTATCTAAATTTTTCCGTTTTTACTTGAGCCCTGAGGGCCCCGGGGCCTATTTAAAGAGAAATTTTGTTTTTTTTTATCTAAATTTTTCCGTTTTTACTTGAGCCCTGAGGGCCCCGGGGCCTATTTAAAGAGAAATTTTGTTTTTTTTTATCTAAATTTTTCCGTTTTTACTTGAGCCCTGAGGGCCCCGGGGCCTATTTAAAGAGAAATTTTGTTTTTTTTTATCTAAATTTTTCCGTTTTTACTTGAGCCCTGAGGGCCCCGGGGCCTATTTAAAGAGAAATTTTCTTTTTTTTTTATCTAAATTTTTCCGTTTTTACTTGAGCCCTGAGGGCCCCGGGGCCTATTTAAAGAGAAATTTTGTTTTTTTTTATCTAAATTTTTCCGTTTTTACTTGAGCCCTGAGGGCCCCGGGGCCTATTTAAAGAGAAATTTTGTTTTTTTTTTATCTAAATTTTTCCGTTTTTACTTGAGCCCTGAGGGCCCCGGGGCCTATTTAAAGAGAAATTTTCTTTTGTTTTTATCTAAATTTTTCCGTTTTTACTTGAGCCCTGAGGGCCCCGGGGCCTATTTAAAGAGAAATTTTCTTTGTTTTTTATCTAAATTTTTCCGTTTTTACTTGAGCCCTGAGGGCCCCGGGGCCTATTTAAAGAGAAATTTTGTTTTTTTTTATCTAAATTTTTCCGTTTTTACTTGAGCCCTGAGGGCCCCGGGGCCCTATTTAAAGAGAAATTTTGTTTTTTTTTTATCTAAATTTTTCCGTTTTTACTTGAGCCCTGAGGGCCCCGGGGCCTATTTAAAGAGAAATTTTGTTTTTTTTTTATCTAAATTTTTCCGTTTTTACTTGAGCCCTGAGGGCCCCGGGGCCTATTTAAAGAGAAATTTTCTTTTTTTTTATCTAAATTTTTCCGTTTTTACTTGAGCCCTGAGGGCCCCGGGGCCTATTTAAAGAGAAATTTTCTTTGTTTTTATCTAAATTTTTCCGTTTTTACTTGAGCCCTGAGGGCCCCGGGGCCCTATTTAAAGAGAAATTTTCTTTGTTTTTTTATCTAAATTTTTCCGTTTTTACTTGAGCCCTGAGGGCCCCGGGGCCTATTTAAAGAGAAATTTTGTTTTTTTTTATCTAAATTTTTCCGTTTTTACTTGAGCCCTGAGGGCCCCGGGGCCTATTTAAAGAGAAATTTTCTTTGTTTTTATCTAAATTTTTCCGTTTTTACTTGAGCCCTGAGGGCCCCGGGGCCTATTTAAAGAGAAATTTTGTTTTGTTTTTATCTAAATTTTTCCGTTTTTACTTGAGCCCTGAGGGCCCCGGGGCCTATTTAAAGAGAAATTTTCTTTGTTTTTATCTAAATTTTTCCGTTTTTACTTGAGCCCTGAGGGCCCCGGGGCCTATTTAAAGAGAAATTTTTCTTTGTTTTTATCTAAATTTTTCCGTTTTTACTTGAGCCCTGAGGGCCCCGGGGCCTCTCGAAGGGAAATATTCAATTTTTTTTTATATATATATGAGGGCCTATGCCGGCTCGGGGCCTGGGGCGGACCTCCCCCCCCTCGGTACGCCACTGAGCCTGTGTAATTTTTCCCAATTATGACAAAAAACTAACGCAATGGTTGTTTTAATTAATTTTTCTATGATCCCATCATGATCCCTCGATGAGGCTTATATTATCTTTTAACCTTTAAGCAAGGACCATTTTAGAATTTTTTCAAAATTTTCGAAGTGTACTTTTTGAGAAAAATTAATTTAAATTTTTGATTTTGAAATTAAAATTTTTTTTTATTACCACCCCAGGTGTGTTGTATATCATTGGAAAGGGTGTCTGAAAAGCTGTAAAATGACACCTCATTCATCTCTCGATCTCATCTCTAAGAGATTTTAGAGCAATTTAAATAGATGTGGTTAGGTCGATTTTTTGCCATTTTTGACAACTTTAACACGCCATATTTCTTAAACGAGTTGAGATATCAAGTTGAAATTGGGGCTTTTCCTTAGTCTCTATTGACTCTACCTATGACCCAAATTTCATACAAATCTGAGATGGTGATGTTAAAAAGTGTATCGATTTGACGTGGAAAGAATGACTCGGGCCTGGAAAGCCCCATATTTTCTCAATTTTTCTTGGGGCAAAGATCTTTCTGGGGGGGGGGGGCCACGAGCCTTCTGGGGGGGGGCAGGCCCCCCCCGGGACGCCCCTAGTTACGCCCATGGTCGTGACCCCCCCCAAAATCTTTTTTTTTTTAACACACACTTTTTTCCCACTCACTCTCCCATTCACACAATCTTTTCGGCAACTTAGGCCATTTAAGACTTAAACGATACTCATATTTGATTAATATATATTTATTGGGGTCCAGGCCCATTTACTTTTATACTATAAAAAAAAAAAAAAAACAGTGACCCCCCCCCCCCAAAATGTAAGGCTAGGACCGCCCTTGGCCCGCGGGCCGCGAGTTGCTCATCCCTGATCTAGAGGAAGTCACATTTGTAAAATCATAACCCATTATAAATTATCTTTTACGCCCTCTAAAATAGAAAGGAGGTTTCTACAACCAATATTGTATGAATAGCTAATATCTTACTTAAATGAGATCATCGGCATAAGCCCTCGGGGCATGGCGTAGAGGTTAGCGTGCTAACCTCATATACCAAACGTCGCGGGTTCGGACCCCAGGCAGTCCGATGATTTTATTTAAGCCATCTGGATACCAGATGGCTTAAATAAGAATGCCTGGACCCCAATATATATAATTTAATAATAACGGATATCGTAAATGTCTTAAATGGCCTAAGTTGCCGAAAAGACAGTGTGAATGTGTGTGTGAGTGTGAGTGTGAATGAGAAAAAAGTGTGAATGTTTAAAAAAAAAAAAAAAAAAAAAAAATCATCGGCATAAAGGGTGGTTTCCTCCACCTAATTTTAATTAATTAAAGCCTACCAAACGATGCCACTAAATTACTTCAAAAGTCGAATTGTCATGAAACTTTCTCATTTTTAGAAATAATCTAAAACGAGTTTGAAATGTGCTACGAATTTAATTAAAAAACAAAATTTTGTTGTTTTTTTCTAATTAAAACATTGAAAGAATTTTTATTTCGATACATCTTTAAAATAAAATATTTTTATTTTTTATTAAAAAAATAAATTTTTATAGTGGTTCTTTTGTGATAAAAGGTCGTACAGCCAATTGTCTACTTAGAAAAAGGTAGCAGGTACAGAGGAAAGGAAGCTTTTGTTGTCTGTGCAAGTCTGGCTGCCCAACTCATAGGCATTCTCAATACTTTTGCAATAGATGGTACATTTTCAGTTTTTTTCGATTTTCTCAAAATTTGCTCCAACGATTTTTTTTTTAAATTCAAAAATCAATTATTTTTTAGATGTTCTTTAAAATGTATATTCTCATTTTGCAACTGAAGACCACTTTACTCTTGTACTTCCCATACTTATAAATTTTACATCTGAATTCTTATGTTCCGTACTGTCGGGAACTAAATATATGTCGTTTTATAGCTTTTCGGGTTCCGAAATATCAATTTTAAAATAAGTTATAGTTATTTGAAAAAAAAAGAGCAGTTTTTTTTCAAAAGTCCATAACTTTTTTTTTTTTAAACATTCGCACTTTTTTTCACATTCACACAGTCTTTTCGGCAACTTAGGCCATTTAAGACTTTTACGATAACCGTTATTTAATAATATATATTTATTTGGGGTCCAGGCATTCTTATTTAGGCCATTTGGTATCCCACTGGCTTAAATAAAATCATCGGACTGCCTGGGGTCCGAACCCGCGACGTTTGGTATACGAAGTTAGCACGCTAACCTCTACGCCATGCCCCGAGGGCCCAACTTTTTTTAGTTGGGTAAAAAAAAATTTGAAAAATTTTCAAAAATGTCTTGTAAGGGATAGAAAAAGATAGAAAATTTTCAGCCTAATCCGCGGGGGTCAGGAAAAAAATTTGTCCATTTGGCATCGAATCACCCATATGTACATAGGCGCCGGAACTGGGGGGGGGGGGGGCAATATACCCTGGCATCCTCTAGGAGGGGGCAATATGTCTTCTTTTATTTCATTTATTTTTAAAAATGATATATTTTTACTTTTGAAAAATAAAATCTTCTTAATTAAAAAAAAATTAAAAGAGTAAGAAATTCATTTTTTTCCAAATTTTCCCCAAAAATTTTTGATAAAATCACTACCAAATTTTTTAAAATTTTAATTTTATTAAAATTGTGATTTTATTTAAAATTTTTAAAGTTTTATTTATTTATTTATTTATTTAATGCATTAAAATTCCCTACAGATTCTTCCAATTACAGGGAAAGTGATTATACAAACAAATGTCAGATTAATTATAAACATATAGGTAAAAGTAAGACTAAAAGAAAAAAAAAACAAAATCATTGAAAATCTTGCAGCCTGACCTCCCTAGCCGCATACTCCGTCAGCATTTTAAAGACTGGAGAGATTTCTCCCAGCCTTGTTCTGACGAACCCAAGATAAAAAATATAGTATATTAGTAGATTTGTTTTTGTTTTATACTATTTGAACATATTAAATTATAGTTAAATATTTTTCGAGATCTATAAATTTTGAATGAGATAATAGTATTCAAAATACCTCGATTCGGACTAAACAAGTCATAGATATATTCAACAAGACATGTGTTTTTTATTGGTGAGGCCAAACATCCCATGGCCCCCGGGAATCGAACCCAGGATCTCCGCCTTTCCGGTTTGTTTGGCCTCACCAATAAAAAACACTCACATGTCTTGTTGAATATTAAATTATTTTAATTTTCTAAAAAAATTTTTTTGCCCCCCCCCCCCCCCTGATTCAAATTCGTTCCCCTGCATATGCATATCAGTTCTCGAAAACGGCTCTAACGATTTTTTTTCAAATTTTAAATATATACTATTTGCGGTTCAAATATGCGATTGTGCTAGGTTTCGACTTTCAGAAACCTCGAGTACTAGTACTTTACTGGTGTACTTTTTTAGTTTTTTCCAATTTTCTTGAAATTCGTTTTCAATATTTTATAATGTTCAAAGCCTAGAGGGTTGCTTGCTTGCTGGTCCTGGTCAAACCCTCCCTCTCTCTACCCTGGACCCACACATTTAACTCTCCACGAATATTAAATTTTAATTAATGCGCAATTTTGTAAATTTAATTTTTTATATCAATAATTACTATTTAATAATGTCACAAAGGCCAATTAGTAGAAAAATACCTATTATTTAAATTCTATTATTAAAATACTATTTCTGATTATTATTAATTAATTAATTGATTTTATTGAAAATAATAATTAGCCCAACGGCCCATGGGCGTAGCCAGACATCTTGTTAGGGGAGGCCAACCCCTCGTTAGGGCGAGGGGGGGGGGGTGTTGCAATTAATATATACATAGATTATTAATTTTTTATTTAAATAAAAAAATTAAATTAATGTAGTGGATTGGGGCGTTAAAAAAAATTCCCAATGGGAAAATATATATTTGTTTGTTTTTTTTTTAATTTTTAGGACAAGCCAGGGGGGCAATGGCCCTCCCTGCCTCCCCCGGCTACGCCTATGCAACGGCCTACGGCTGAGCGGGTGAATAAATAAATAATAATATTAATAACTTTTAATGTCTCCAGGCCGCCAAGGCTTACGCATCACCTGGGAACCACTCAAAGCTCTCTCTGGACTGTTATTTCTTATTTTGGTGTTTTTATTGATGTTTCCATTGAGGAGCAAGTTGTCTCGTTATAATTTCTTTCAAATTTTATATATTTTCCTATTTCTTCTATACAAATCAAATTCGCGCCTCTCGAGTACTAGTACATTACTGGCGTCTTTTTTTGGTTTTTTATAATTTTATAAAAAAAAGACCGAGCTCCGGCTAAACTAAAATATTATTGAAGATCAATGACCAATGGGGCTTAAAACCATTCTCCTAACCTACCAATCTTGGAAAATATACCTTAATTAGAATAAATTTATTTATTACATTATTTTTTTTATTTTTCAGATGGCAAACAGTGTAAGAAGAGTCATCACCAGCCTTCGCTTGTCATCAACCTGCTAGCTGCCCCTGTCTTCAAGGCTCAAACTGCGCTTCCAGTACCTGCAATACAACTAAGGCCTGTAAATTTATTTTTATTAGCGGGGCGCAGAGCTAGATATATTTAGGTTTTTTTCAAAATTTCTTTTTCTTTTTGATTCGACTTCAATAACTTATTTTAGATAGATTAAAAAATAAAAATAGGATGTATTAACATTTTCTTTCTCCATTCCAGGATCCCTAATTTAACCATTTTTTTCAGAGCCCCAATTCATCAATTGAAGACATCGCGGGATAACAATGGATGTGTATGTAAGTAGGCTTTCTTGTAAAATTTGTATTCTATTACGAATGCAAATTAAAACATCCACCGTGGGACATCATCTTCATGAGACAAAACAAAGTGTTTAGCTTTTAGGTTTATCAGTCATAGGAAGGATATGTGTATTGGGGTATCTCTTCATCTCTTTCTATCTTTTTTTCTTTTTCAGCTTAATTTAAATGTTAAATACACATAATCCTTTAAGTTAGATATACTACATAAGGGGAGATAAAACATTTCTGCGCTCACGCTTTCATTTTCTTTTTGGTTGGGGGGGGGGGTCAAGGCCTCAGGATCCTCTGAGTATCAACTGAATGTTGTTCGATTGGGGAATGATGTTCTTATACTGGCATAGGTGTCGTTATTCTTTCCCCATTGTTCCCAAATAGGACGGCAGTGATTGGGGCACTGCAACGTTAGGTGATTAGGATAGGGATTCCCAGAAAAGAATGTCTATTCCCTAATTGACTGATGTTCAGGAGAAAAAAGAGGATTCTCTATTAACGCGATCTTTCAATCGAAACCCGGTCGTCCACTGGATTCTTGGCCTGAATGTTTTAGTGGAGGGTAGGTTAGAGGCGGAGTGGTGCGCTCTTTGGATAGGATAGGTGTTGTTTAGCTTTTTTATACATTCCGACCCTCACCATGCTCTTACTGAGGCATTCAGGTCCTTGACTCCGGTCTTGTACTTACCGGGATTCGCATCCTAACACCGTTTTTTCTATTTTCATTTCTTCTTCAACTTTACTTGGGTGTGGGCGCGTTTCACCGTTCCGTTATCGATAACTTTTTGAAATATAGACTTACCTGTCTATCGGGAGTGTTCGTGTTTCGCGATCGTCTCAAGAAAGAAGAGGCTCTCCACCCTGAAGAGTTAGGTGGCCAACTGAGCCACAGAGGGAGGGGATTGGGTGTAGGTTAGATTTAGAAGACAGAAGACTTGGCTTTCTGCGAGTTCTTCTTCAAGGTAAGTAATTTTTAATATCTATAAAAGGAATTTGAAAAAAATAGCTGATTATTGATGAAATATTTGACAATACGATTAACCAATTTCATTTTTCACTTCTCTCAATATTTTTTTCAAATTCCACTTTTAATAATAATAATAATATTTATAATTTTCTCCTTTGTTTCAGATGGGTGGAGGCTGCACTTGGGCGTTCTTCGAATGCAACCAAGAAAATTCTTCAGTACGTAAATATTTAATCAAATCGTTTCAAAATAATTACTCAAAGATATAAGAAAAATATTATTTTCTTTTTTTTTAGTCAAGGGCATCATTATAAAAATTCAGAAATATTATTTCTCGTCATTCTTAATGCCGTTGTGGCATGAAAATTTCAAGATAAAATAAATAGAAAAGCATAACAAGAAAACAGTGACTTTGATAAATCGGATCTAAAACGTCAACTCAAATAAATAAATATATTTTAATTTTGATAAATAAAATAAAATATCAAATATTAAGGAGGCCTATTAATTTTTTTTTTTAAATCACGCTAATTTCTTGATATTAATTGTGTAAATTTTTTTTTTTTAGGTGACACATCAAAAAGAATAAACAAACAAAATAAGAAAATATTACCTCAATTTTCACTATAACATGTCGCCATATTATTCCCTCTAATAAAGTGAAATAATTAAAAAAATCATTGTGTGGTTTTATGAAATCACGATGCAAGTGAAACTTTTTTCGGATCGTAGGCGTTTAACTGAAAATTTTCAGAAAATTATTCAATTAAGGTTATTAAAATATAGATTGAAGATTTGAATCATTTTAAATTATTTAAATAATTATATTTTATCAATTTAAAAATTGATTTATTAAATCTCACAATTATTTTTTTATAATTCGTTATACCGGTATATATTAAATTTCTTTTGTCGTCACGGATTGTGACGTCATGACTTGTAGCGTGACGCTACTTGTAACGCGACATGCTGATAGAAGAGCCAAAAAATCTGAGAGGATAAAATAAAAGTTCCACTTTAAAAATGATATTCAAATATCCACATCAATGAACTTGTTTAGAAATAAATATGGGGAATGACTTCCCCGAGACTTTCTCGTATATTCTTTTGGAATTACGTCTGGGTGTGTGTCACAAATTCATTTGCTTATATTTACCCTTTTTACTTTCTCTTACCTCTATATATGAAATAAATTTTTCTCGCTTGGGACGGGAAGCGAACCCAGGACCCCCCGGCGCGAGAAGCTAGTGCAGTGGTTCCCAGCCGGTGTGCCCCAGCTCCAAAGGATGGATATTTTGGTATAAATAAAGTTTTCCTCGAAAAAAGGACAAATGAATTAAACGGAAGTGGCAAATTTTTCAGCAGGACGGAAAAACTCAAGTTTCCCTAAAAAAAATATGGGGATTGACTTCCCCGAGACTTTCTCGTATATTCTTTTGGAATTACGTCTGGGTGTGTGTGTGTGTGTGTGTGAACACGATTGCTTAAAAACCAAAGCAGTTAGATCAATGAAATTTGGTATATGCTCCTTACACTAAAATTGTAGATTTCTATCAACTTTTGGAGTAAATACGTCACTTGGAAGTAGTACTTTACTTAAAAAGTTTTTTCAAAAATTTTGAAATTTTCAATTTTTTTGTTATATTATAATAAAATGCTTTATTTTAAAAAGTTTTTATTCTTTGACATTTTTTCGAAAACTGAATAGTTTTTGAAATAATCAAAGAAGAAATAGAAAATTTTCGTTAATTTTGATAAAAAATCAAAACAAAATCATACAGGTGTCTTTAAAAAAAGGGTTAATATAAACAAATTCATTCACACACACACACACACACACACAGACATAATGCCAAAAATGTTTTTTTTGGACTCAGGGAGGTCTAAAACGTGGAGAAACATCAAAATCTCGAAGTCGAATTTTTTTTACGATTACATAACTTTCTCTATACGAGAAAGTAAAAAAGGTAAAATGATTTTCATGCAAGAGAAAAAAAAACTTTCGTGTAGAGCGAGAAAAATTTCCCGGTAGGAGGCACTGAGCTAGTGTCTTCTCACTGAGCCACGGGCCACGGGCTAGCGCTCAAAGGTTAAAATTAAAACAATATATACATGGATCTGTTATGCATGTTCAAATATTTATTTAAAATATTATATATGTATATATAAGTATAAAAATAAGTATCTAGGATATTTCAAACATAGAAGGTTGCAAATTATGGAAATGTTTTTTCTTGTTTGCATCAAAATAATTAAAATTAAATGGAAGAAATTGTGTAAATGATATGAGCTCACAGGGCCGGATCTAGAGGGGGGGCAGTGGGTGCGTGTGCCCCGGGCGGCAATTAAAGAAAGATTTACTAAAAAAAAGATAAAATGATATGAATTTTTGTTTAGAAAATTTTAAGGAAGGGGCGGCTAATTAAATTTTGCCCTCCCTAAAAAATCTCCTAGTTCCGGCCCTGTGAGCTCATTACATCCTTCCCTCTGTATTTGTCAAGTCTTTGTAAATGGAATAGTTATTTATCATTAATACGTTCACTTTTCACTTGCACTGTTTCACTGCACAAGATTAAAAACTTTTCTTTTTTTTTTTATAGATATACATATTGAATTATTTGTCTTTATTTTAATTAAAATGTAATTTTCGATTAAAATTATTTGTAAAATGACTTAGAAATAATACAAAAATATTTTATAATAAATGTTTAATATTAGATTACAATTTTTTTAAACAAACGGAAAGGTTCTTTCTTTTTTTTTACAGATATGGCATGTTGTTTTTTATCCACTGAAATTCACGCATGACGTCATAGATGAAATGCTAATGAATGAAATTTACAACAATTATTTTTAATCGCTGACATTTTTAAAAGTAAATAACTTAACCTCAAAATTATTAAATTGTAAAAAAAGGATTATAAAAAAATAATTTAAATTCAAATGAGCAGCAGTGACAGGCATGCAGATTGTTTAGATATCCGAAAAAATTGTCCCCATAATTGATCCAGACTCATTTTCTTCTAACAAGGAATTCCGTACAGGTATTTGAATTTTTTTTTTTTTTGTCATTTTATTTAAAGTATTTTTTTGGCATCGAATGCCATTTAGAGCCAGTCTCTATTTATTTCAATTTATTGGTAGCCAATTAAATTGAAATAAATTTTTGTAGCCTGAGACGGGAGGCGAAGCACAAGAGGCGGATTCTCTATCACTGTGCTATGGCCCAAGGGTTCAGGTATCTGAATTCTTATGTTGCTTTAAATTTATTATTATTATTATAAATAATTTCTATGATAGTAATTGTAATAATATGTGGAATTTATAGGTGGATGTAGAGTTGATGAATGAAGAAAATGAATTCCAGCTATTCTTTTTCTTTATTCATTAATTGTAATCATTCCCCCCCCGCGCGCCCGATGTAAAGGGGGGGTCCCGTTTTTTTTTTTTTTGGGGCCCCCCCCCCCCCGACGCCCAACTTCTGACATGATAAATTCATTCAAAATTGTTTCTCAACCAAAATTCATCATCGGTTTCCCCGGGATTAGAGATCCGATGAATTTACGACGAGGTGAATTAAGAAACAACTTGTGGAATTATCGCTTAATGCGATTAATAAAACAACACGGCTATTCTGCATCTTACATTTTTATTTTTATAAACCATATACCCCTTTATATGCTCTTTCAGCATTTCTATCAAGCAAACTTTAATTACTGCTTGATGATTAACTCCAAAATTTCTAGAATTGTCAATGTTAGGGTCCACAAATTCTATGTGTTCTCACAACTTTCTTCAACTCGTTTTGTAATAACTTGTAATTTGTATCCTGATTCAGATGAGATTATTAGATATAAGTTGACTACGCAGCTTCTTTCGTCTAAGGATGATGTTCGTTCTAAAGATCAATAAAAACACAGTTTTTATTTTTAAGTTATGCTATTGATGGTCAACTGCCTTGTACAAAGATCAGTTTCGTTACATAATCTTTGTACAAGGCAGTTGACCATCAATATCATAACTTAAAAATAAAAACCGTGTATTGATCTTTCGAACGAACATCATCCTTAGACGAAAGAAGCTGCGTAGTCAACTTATATCTAACTTGTAATATTTTGTGCTTTGTTCTTTGGAAAGGACCTACGTCTGTGTACCCTATGTTTTGGATCAAATTAAAGTGTTTTGCAGGATATGACTTTTATTATCAATCAAACCTTTGTATTCACCAACGAAAGAATATGGATTTCTTAAGGCATGATAAATCGTTATATTTGACATACGTATACTGGTAAATATTATTGTCATATTCCTTTATCGATGTAATGGCAAATGCAAACAAGGGCGGATACAAGGGGGGTAAAGGGGTACTCCCGCCGAGATTTGGAAAAAATACCTTTTTTTCGCAAAAAAACTTATTTTTAACGTACAATTTTAAAAATTAATACTTAAAAATTTGGATTTCTATTTATATTCTGGCAAACAAGTACAGAATGTGCCTTTAAATTACTGAAATTAAGAAAAAATAGTGTGCTGTGCGACGAGTCACACCAGATTACCCCCCCCCCCCGAGAAACATCTCTGGATCCGCCCTTGAATGCAAACTGAATGAAATCGTTACAATGTCCTGTTAACGCCCAACGATAAATCGAAACAATTCAATGGTTATGATAAATTGCTAGCGAATTGTTATCGAAGCGTGTAAACCGGCTTTTAGATAATAAGAACCTTCCAATGAGAAGATTTCTTCTCTGGCGGTTAATCCAACTCACATTTTGGGCTAAATTGTGATTGAATTTGATCCGACTCCTTTAGCATCGCTAACAATTCACCTGCAATATTCTTATGCTTATTCGCTATAGCAACTTGCAATAATGTTTTCCCTTGACTGTTACGAGCATTTATTAAAGCTAAGAACTCATCAGATTTTACTGCTCTTAGCTTGCTGATAGCTCCAACATTTCCATTTTTTGAATCCCTAAACAATTCTTCAATTAATTTCAGTAAATTTGAAACTTTTTGGTCCTTGGAAACATCAATAGGCATTTTACCGTCTTTATTCTTAATGTTATAAGTTGCGCCATGTTTTAATAATGATTTTATGATATCTAAGCAGCCAATTTTAGCTGCAACATGAAGTGATGTAGTACCACCAGAAGTTGTTCTAGCATTAATAAAGTCATTTAATTTATCGCGACTGATATGTTGCAACAAAAACTCGACAATTTCCTTGTAACCTTTGGAAGTAGCAGTGTGTAACGGTGTATTACCTTTATTGGTAACTTGAGTAACATCAGCTCCATATTTGAGTAAAATATTCACAATATCTACGTGCCCATTGTCTACAGCGAAATGCAACGGTGTTCTTCCATCAATGTCTTTATCATTGGGATCAGCTCCATTTTTTAGTAGACGCTTAACAGTTTGTATGTCACATTTACTAGCAGCAATGTTGATATCTTTTTGCAGATGCTGGAGAACCTCTGATACGCCACTACCCTCTAACTTAAATCTTAAATTAATAATTTCTATCTTTGTTAAAATATCTAAAACACACCGATGGCTTGGTCCAAAAAGAGCTTTTATTTGATCAAAACTTTCTTTGTAGGATTTAAGTGCGCTAATCCATTTGCCTTGGACAAAAAATACATTCCCTATGCTGTATTGAGTATTCAAAGTGTCTGGGTGATTTTGTTGCAAAGCTTTTTTCTGGATATTCAAAACCTCTTGAAAAGCCTTCAAGGCTTCATGGTATTTTTTTTGTTTGAAAAGTATCCCAGCAATATTATGTAACGTTCTTAATGTATCCGCATGATTAATACCTATAATCATTTTCTTCTTTTCGAAAACTTCTTTATAGATTGTTAAGGACTCTTCAAGCATATCTTGGTTATTTAGTACCAGTGCTATATTATTTTGGGCACTCACTGTGTGCAAGTCAAATGGGCCTAGTGTTTTTTTTCTTATTTCAAAAATATTCCTATTGATATCTAATGCTTCTTCATATTTGCCCAGTTTATCTAATACTAATGCCATGTGAAACTGAGTATCTAAAGTATCTGAATGATTTGGCCCTAATATTTCTTTTTGCTTCTGGTAAACTTCCTGATGAATATTAAATGCTTCTTCATCTTTCCCCAGTCTATGCAGCACTAAAGCAATTGTGCTTCGTGTACTTAAAGTATCCTCATTATTTAAACCCAGCATTTCTTTTTGTTTCTGAAAAATTTCTTGATAGATATTTAAAGCTTCTTGGTAATTTCCTTTTTTGTATACGATTTTGGCTATATATGTCTGCATATCCAAAGTACCAGGATTATCTGGCCCTAGAATTTCTTTTTCTTCTTTCAAATGCATTTATGAAAATACTTAAGGGTGTTTGGTAATTGCCTTGATTGAAGAGCATTAAAGCTCTAACAATCTGAGAGGATATGTCACTTTGCGATATCCCTTTCAACAGTTCGACTTTTGAAAAATTACTATGTACTGCAGCAACTACTAACGATTTGTTCTCTCTATTACGAGCTCGCATCACTGCTTTTAGTGTATCACTATCCTTTATCTTATTTAGGGTATTAATAACTTGAGAATTATCTTCTCTAACTTTTTCAAATGACTCATTAATTAATTTAAACAAATTCATTATATCTTTATCTACAGCCAAGTCTGATGGCGTTTTACCGTTGTCAGAAATCGCATCATATACTGCACCATGGATCAATAGAGATTTTATAATTTTTAAATGGGAGAATTTAGCAGCATAATGCATTGGGGTAAATCCCTTATTACTAACCACATTAGGATTGGCTTTATTCTGTAAGAGAATATTGACAACTCCGTCCAAGCCTTTCCATGCAGCATAATGTAATGGCATTCCACTTATCAGCCCCTTTCCTTTTTCCATCAATAAATGCTCCTGCTCTAATGTCATTTTCAACCTCTGAAGAGCTATCACGTTTTACAGAATCATATAATTTTTCAGTTGATGCTAATAAATTGATAACTTCTTTGTTTTTAGTAACTTCTAACGGCTTTCTATTAAACATGTCAACCGCGTTATAAACTGCGCCATTTTTTAATAAGACTTTAATAATGTCTTTGAAAGAAAAGCTAGCAGCAATATGCATAGGGGTCGACCGATTAGCGTCTTTAGCATTAACGTCAGCACTGTGGGCTATTAAATATTTTACAACTTCTAAATGACCTTTCATTGCCGCATAGTGAAGTAATGTCTGATTGGCTGCACCAAGATCATTAATACTTAACCCCATACTAAGGAAAAACTCAACGGTATCTTTAAAACCTTCTCTAGCTGCAATATGTATAGGCTTTGAGCCAGAGGCATTTTTTGCATTAATATTAGATCCTTTATCTACAAGACATTTTACCATTTCTAAGTTATTCTCCTGCGAAGCAATGTGCAGTATCGTCCAACCATCGTTACCTTTAGCGTTAATATCTAATTCCTCATATTGCAGAAACGATTTCACCACTTGCAAATGACCATTTGCAACAGCTAATTCTAAAGGTGTTCTGTTCTTATTGTCCTTAACATTAATTTTTGCTCCATTATTTAATAGGACTTCAACAACATTAACATGGCCGAGTCCTGCTGCTATATGTAGTGGAAAACCTTCAACATTTCCAATGTTAACGTTAGCCCCGTTTGTTATTAAAATTTCAGCAACTTCCTCATGACCTTCTTGTGCTGCAACATATAATGGTGATGCTAAATTAAAAGCCATAGCATCAACATCGGCTCCCCCTTGCTATCAGAGCATTTACTATTTCCTTGTCGCCTCCTTTAGCAGCCAAAAATAATAGCGAATTTTCAGCCCCTTTCATGTTAATATCGGCGTTGTTTTTTAGTAAAATCTTGACAATTTCCCTATACCCAGCCACGACTGCCATTGCTAAAGGTTGGCCATCTGTTTCATTAACACTAGCTCCATTTTGTATAAGAACTTGAACGATCTCCTTATGATTATCTCTAATAGCAGAAAGCAATGGTGTTTGGGTTGTTATTGTCCTGAAACATTAATATTGGCTTTATTTGCTATCAAAATCTCGACGATTTCTTTATGGCCTGTTTCCACTAGCTATACGTAACGGTGTCATACCTTCAGTGTTAACTTGAGCTTTATTTTTTTATTAAAAGATTGACAATTTATTTTGTGTCCTCCAATCATGGACTCATGTAAAGGTGCAAAACCCATAATTAGCTGTTGTATTGACTTTGGCTTCTATTTTCGATTGGAAAAGCAATAGCAGTCTGCATGTCCATGCAGAGCAGCATCATGCAATGGCGTCCTGCCATCATTAGTTCTAGAGTCAACTTCTGCTTTGTTTTTTATGAGAAGATCAATAATATCTTTGCTACCATTTATTGCAGCTGCATGTAGTGGCGTAAGCTACCTCAATGTTTTTAGATCTAATTTCAGCTTTATTTTTTTATAAGGAGTTCAACAATATCTTTGTGACCATTCAGAGCAGCTAAATATAATGGCGTTAGATTACTATTAGCTTTTTTTCATTGATTTCTGCTCCATTTTTTATTAAAAAGTTCCATAACCTCCATATGTACTAATTTGAGCTGTACGGTGGACACGACGTATAATTATGGTTATCTTTCGTGCAAATGTTAACACCATGCT